>CAXIVR010000002.1:85685447-85749680 GCA_964035755.1 Teleogryllus oceanicus | reverse complement strand
GATAATTTTTCATTCTTTTTTTATTTAAATTTAATATTACAGTACTGCACATACAACTGCTCTGTGTCAGAGAAATTCGGGACTCCCCTCGTTATTTTTTTTATAGAGTTTTCTTTCTACCCATTTTAGAGCTTCTGCTTTTTCCTTTTTTTATAGATTAATATTTTTACTCCCATATATTAAAATTAAGTTTCGTATGAATATTTTTGGGAATTCATTATTTATTGCTAGCAACGTGTTATTATTTTTGTAGAAGTCATTTTTTTAAAATTCTCAATATGCAATACTACAACTTTTGTATTTCGAATATTCTTAACTATTTGAAATAAATGCATAATTTCGTATAAATGTATTGCCAACATTTAAATCAATCGATGGTTATTATTCCCAAAATGAACAGCCCCACAACGGGGCAACATTCTGACACTATTACATAAACCATACGCGCGCACCCCCTGGCCAATCATGTTGCGCTGCAACTCCTTGCTCCCTGACGACAATTAACGTTTCCATTTAAATGGCTTGTATGTAGGATCCTCCCTAAATGGGTTTTTCAGATGTATACATAGGTAATCCTTCATTTAATCCCCAAAGACTTTGTTTAAAATTTTAATTACTTATGAAAACACACATATCTAATTTATTCTTAAAAAAAAAATATTACTTCCCCCTCCGCTCCTGATTTTTTTGTAGGAAAAATTCGCCGTTGCATTCAGTACATTATGCTAAAATTGACTTGTCCTCAAGTATCGTCGATTGATGGTAACGACGCTGACGCGATGCAATGAAGTGATAGTCCCCACTCGAATACATCTTACATTTACTCGACTTCATCTTCACTAACTTTCGCAGGAACATTCGCCATTCGTCCAATTCATGACAACATCACAATTCAGACCATCCCTACCAATACAAAATTCCGTCGTCACTTATATCAGATACTAACTCTGTCGCCTGCGCGTCGTTCCAATTCAGCCAATCGGATTCAACTCAGGCTACAGAATATTTCCGACAACCGACGATTCCGTCCTTCTTAAGTGATATTCTTCCGCAATCTACTATCGGCAAAATCACTTATTACAAAATTGCTTACTTTTATTATGTTAATTTTAACCTATTAAAATAAAATTATCTAATCTGTTAATATCTCATCAACTCGTAAACAAACTTAGTCTATTTTAATATGTACTTATTCTCAGCGTTAATGGATACGCATTTTCATGAACTTTAACCCTATTAATTAAATTAACTAATCTGTTAATATCTAATCAACTCATAAATGAACTTCTAATATGTACTTATTCCCAGATTTAATGAAACAATTTGTCTGAACGTGGAACTCTCCACTATATTATCATTGCAGAATTTCCTTATGGAACCTATATCTACACTTCTCAGTATTTGATAACAAACAAATAAAATTGAGATTTTCAATATCATTAGTTCGTAAATAATAAATTTGTATCATATTGTATGCTTTGTAGTATGTAACTTAATTGTAGTGGTAATATCAACTTAATAGTAACTTAATTGCATGTCGGATCCCAGTTTTTTATAATATGTACAAGCAAGCAATGGCTACCCATCACACATTAAGTAACACGTTTATTTTTTTCAAATTTTAACATGTTGTAAAAAAAGTAGCTCAATGGCTCTCGGAACTTCAATTATGAGCAAAATCATAGAAAAATACGAAACTAAGTTGATTATGTAATGAACATTTTATAAATAATTATTCAATAAAGACAACTGGTCACAACCTGCATTTAAGAGAAAAATATTTAGTATTTACTACATTAACAAGTACAATCCATTACTTTTGATGTATTATTAACATACTATTAAGAAACCAATCAACTAAAATATTGACATCAAAGATAATAATTTTTATCGTTTGAAACATCAATGCAATGAGATATGCACGTTGAAGATACTCATTTCGTAATCATCCACCGAAAATAACTTGGAAATATTTTTAAAAAAATGATTAAAAACGATGCCTTTAGGTTGAAATTACAAAATGAAATAAAAAACTACTTCATTTTTAAATAAGAACGTCAGAAATTAATTTAGAATAATTAAACCGATTCTTTTTGGCAAAAATAATCTACACTGATGAATGTCGTGATCTTTTAGCAAAAATCTTGTTTTAAGAAATACAAGAAAAACTGTTATATTGTAGCCGTCGTGCTGCCCTTTTCATTTGCGATATCCTTTTGAATGCCTCAGAGTCGTGGACAGTCTCAAAGAATCTTCTTTCCTAAATTTTTATGTTTCCCCTTTTTCCGCCGAGTCCTTCTATCATGCAGAGCCTCTAATTAGAGCGGTCGTTACTTCGTTCTTAATTAGCTGCCGTCCGTCCGTCGTCCCTTCGTCCCAGGGCGCGCAGCGGTCGCCCTGAGCGGCGTGCGCCGCCCCCGTCCTCGCCCTCGCCCTCGCCCTTCATCGCCAGATGCCCTCTCCGCCAGGGGAGGCTCCCATTACGGCGCCATTTTACGCGGAAGAACGAACGAAAGTGGCCGACGCTTCGGCGTCTTCACTAATGCCCGTCGTTAGTTGCGACAGCTCGATCGAACTGCCTGCTGAATGCAAACCGGAAATATCGCTCTGAAATGCAGTGCACAGTGATGTCCATTTGACAAGATCTGTCTACGTTGAAATCCCACTGTGAAGGTCACACTTCATTTCATGGAGAAGCACTGAATTTATAAAGCAATCTATAATATGTCCTCTAACGGAGTGTAAAGTGACTAACTAGGAAAGTCGTAATGTTAGAATGTCGCATAAACTATATAATTTTGGAAGTTTATGATTAATGAACCAGTAGAAAACATTTCGAAATTCAAGAACTAATCTGGATCGTATTAATAAATGTCTGCCATCTAAACCTGTTATTTTCCTTCATTATTAATTATAATTTATTAATTTATTGAGTATTTTACAGTATACTTGTGCGGGTTTTTGTGCTTGGGCTTATGATTGTTCTTGTGCTTGTGCTTTGTGCCTGTTCGTGAGTGTGTGTGCTCACAGGAATGTTTATATGTATGTGCAGGTTTGTGGAGGTGTTTCTTTCAGATGTTTTACTTCATGCAACGTTATAGTACAGGAATGATGAGAAGACTAAATCTACTGTTATTAATTAGTAGAGTAGAGTTTAGGTTAAAATGTACTCATCTCCTGACGGCAATTTTCTTTTCAGGGATATTCTCTGGCGTACCATCCGTTCCTTTTTTTGCGGTTACTAGCATACTAGGAATAAGAAATTGAAAAAAGTTAGATTGCTGACTTTGTAATGTTTTAAATTCTCTTTGACCCAATAAATGTATATGCTAATTTTTTTATGATATTTTTATATATGATTCATGTATATGTATAATTTTTATATATGATTCATGTATATGAAAATTTTTTTTATTTCTATAGACTTGTTATGACATTTGTGGATGAAAATATATTTCATCTCTTTTTAAATTTAAAGAATAATTATTATTCACAAAGTGAAAAATAGTATACTACAAGTGAGGTTGTTCATATTCACGCAAAATCATTCTAAATGAAAATATAATTTATACTTTCAATGCAAGTCGACGGTAGATGAAGCTGATAGGTAAAGTAAAGAACTGATGACTTACGCATGGCTTACTCTTCTTAGTAACATTTATAATGAATCAAACAACTTGTTACGCAGAAACGAGAGAAACGTTCTCAACTTTAGAATGATTCAGGTACTATGAAATTCTGTTAATAAAAAATAAATTTGAATAAAGGTAAAAATCAAAACTTAATAATAATAATAATAATAATAATAATAATAATAATAATAATAATAATAATAATAATAATAATAATAATAATAATAATAATAATAATAATAATAATAATAATATTTCGTTTCTCAACTGAACATTACTTCATTGTAGGTAATGTTCCAAATCTTATCCTTTTACCTAGTTTCATACATGAAACATCTTAACGTCAGAAATCAATTACTTTTTGAAGCATTGAACAGGGTCAGGTGACTCCACACGGCGGCATCAATTAAATTTGCGCGCCTGGCAACAATCGTTAACGCGAGACAACTCCTGCACGACGTGACCGGCGTGAGACGCCGTGGGGCAGGAGACAGTGAGACAATCGCACACGTCGCAGTTAGTTGGCGACTCCTCCCCCCGCAGCGCTGGGACGTTTCTGCCCCATTGTCGCCAGCTGCGCCCCGGTCACGTCCGCGACACTGAGCCTTGTCGCAAATGAGCCTGCCCGCCTCGACACCGCCTCGCAACGCCTAAACCCCTGCCCCAGCACCGCCGCCGCCTCTTTCTTTTTTTTTGTGAGATATATTGTTGCGGCGTACTTGCGTTGATTTTCCTTTAACCCCGCACGTGAAGATGGCGTCCTACCGCCATCACGTGGTTCGCGCGCAAAGTTTCCGAGCTGCGGTGGAAACTTTGGAACGTTGGTTGCACGCGCGACATTTTACGAAAACACGAAAAAGAGCTATCCGTATGTAAATGCTGCAAGAGATAGTTTTGCCCAGGTTTTGTAGCACGCTAATGCCAATTTGCTGCAGGGTAAACACACTGAATAGCAGAAAATCCTAATCTGATTAACACATAATTCAAACAGTGTGCCGGGGTAAGCACAGGACTTTGTTTTTTGTTGGTTTTTAAACTCTTTAGTTATTCACTTCTTGCATTTGAATATAAATCAATGTCTGCTTTGATATACATGAATCTAGGCTCAGCGATGAAGAGCTTTATGATGTGTCTGTAAGATATTCCCATGAATGTGTTGTGTACATGCCGGTTAATTCGCACGTTCTCATTTTTATACATTTTCATCTCAAAAAGTGTATGCTAATCTTAATTTCATTTTCATGGCAGCTGTTTTCAAATGTCCACTACCTCTCCATACATTATAAAGAATATATTTAAATAAAAATTATCGTATACTGATTTGCGAATGACATGTGAATACTTCTCATAATTAAAATATTTTTGTTAAAGTAAAATGTTTGTTATAAAAAATTGGTTACTTAAACAATTTTACAACTAACCTTTTTCTAATAAAATGCTATTAGTCATGAGTTCATAAAAACTTAACCACTTAAATATAACCAAGGCAAAGTGCAATAAAAAACTTTCAGACATTTTTTAACCCCCGGAGGAGGTTGGAGAAATACAACTATTCCGTTTTCAACTTAGCTCCCGTTCTGAATAATGTCAAGTCAGGAACACCAGATACGTGATATCTTCTGCGTATTCTTATCACACCTCGGGGCATAAACATTGCTATCACATGGCAGTTTCATTCACGTCAATTGTAATACTAATAAAAGTGACATTTTTACTCAACAATTTTATGATGAGAATACAGATATACAGAAAGCATTCCACCCCCAAGTGGTTCATTCCAGACTGATAGCGATTGTTGTTCACCACTGATTACTTGTCACAAATACAATCTAGTTGCTGTAATCAGTGACACTAAATCGAAAAGGTATCATATATATTTTTAAACATTTAAAACTAGAAGTCACTCCTACTCTTCAAGTCCAAATATCTTCATTCTTCAACGACTTTTTAAGACAGAAAATTTCTGTAATGTGCATCTGAAACATTACATAGTAACTATTATACAATTGGACGTATTGAATCTTACGCGTTGAAAAATGTTGATATTTCCAAAGAAAATCCAGTTATTATCCCTTGCAAATACCATTTCCATCTACCCATTCAGAATATGAGGTGTATTCTTCCTAGGACCTTTTGTCGCTAACAACTTTATCCTATTGCATACATTTTAAAACGTTTATCTTTCCTCTGAAGATTGAAAAATTGGGATCGACTCTTCATTTTTAGACGAACTTTATTGCTAGGCTTATCCAGATACATACTTTTAGTATTGTTTTTATGAAAGTTCTGCAGAATCATTGAAAGGAAACTAGCAGATACGGACATAGTTATTGAGCTCGCGTCGTTGCATTCGTTTTGAATGAAAATAAACGGTTTCATTTTTCAATAAACCCGTAAACCCAAAACGTTAAATATTTTTTATATAAAAATATAATTCTACTATACCTTCAAAAAAAAATTATTTTCTTTCAAAACCTTATTTCTAGCAACAGCTTGTGAGAAACCTTCCAATCGTTGAGATAGTTCCTCAGAGTCTAAAGAAGACTGCCTTTTCCTTGAAAATACGTGATAAAAAATAATTTTAAGACTGATTTTGATATCATGGTATACAAATACAAAAAAAATTATTTTACTCCTACTTTCTCTGCTTCCAGGAAAAAAGGCTCTAGAAAAGTAATTTTTATGTTTATCATGTATAAGAGACTACTAAGAAATGAATATCTATATTTTTGCAGAAATCCTCCTTATTACATTAGATACAAAAAAACCGGCTATATCCGGGAACATGTAGCTCCCAAATGATTATAAGATGTGCACAAACGGTACGTGGGCTCACGAAAACAACATAAACCACATCTACGGATATTCCCGTCGTGTTTCATTTCCTTCCCTTCTTCACTTTCCAAATCGTCCCCCTCCTCCCAGCACACCCATTTCACCACCACCCGCAACCTGCCTGCATCCTTCCCTCACACCTAGCCTTGCTCCCCAGCCCCCCTCCTTGGGGTGGACCCCACCCCTCCCACGCCCTCCCGCCCTGCCCCTCGCACCCCCTGCCGCGAGCCGCACCCCGCCCTCACCGCGTCACACCCCCCCCCTCAGCCCTCCGCACCCCCCCCGCACCCTCCCAGCCCTCCCACCCTCCGCACCCCTCCCACCCCCTCCCGCACCCCTCCCACCCCCCCACCCCTCCGCACCCCTCCCACCCCCCCACCCCCCTCCCACCCCTCCCACCCCCTCCACCCCCTCCCCCCCCTCCGCACCCCTCCCACCCCCTCCACACCCCCTCACTTCCCACCCCCCCCACCCAGCAACTGTCCCACACCCACCCCTCACACACCTCACCCGCCCTTCCTTATACCCTCCCCCATCCCCATTCTGTCCCCACCCCTGTTCCCACCGATGAGGAGGGGCAGAGAGCGTCGTACCGCGCCGCGGCGAAAGTCATTTAAGCTCAGTTTCTTGTTCCGCATTCCTGAATGCAAGCAGTCGCCGCCGCTGCCGCCCCCCGGGCCCCCTGGCGACGCGCGGCGCGCCGCCACAATGCCTTGCGGAGAGCCCACAATGCCTGGGGGCGTGACGCGCGCGCCGCCGCCCGCCCCCGCCCCGCCCCCGCCGCTCGCCCCGCTCGCCCCCGCGCCCGGCCGCCCGCTCGTTAATCACCGCCTAAAGTCCAGAACGCGCCAGTAAATGGAACCTCGGGGAAACAATAAAGGCTAAATTGTGTGTTTTATGGGGGGGTTTCTATGCGGGGCCTCCGCGCGTTTTTTTGGGTGATCGGAAGAAAAAACTCTGTGGTTTCTGGCTAATGTTATTCAAAATGCGTGCTTTGTAAGGACAAGAAACACATGCGTTCGAAAAGATGTAATTTTAACATCACTGTTATTTTTTTCGATATCAAAACAAATGTTTATTTTGTTTCATATTGTAGAAATAACTGTATCTGGAAGAAACTCCGAATTGTTTGTCTAGAAATGCTTTGAAATTCAAATGAACATCTTATTTAATTATGGGCAGAATACCACAGAAGATAAATTATGTTCTGGAATTGGAGATATCAGTAAGTTAGATGAACAGAAGTGAAAAGCAATATTTCAACTATGATATCATGTAATATCATCTCCGAACAGCTTAAGATGAGTTAAAAATAGATATTAATTGAGGTAAAAATACGTGTTCAGCTTTTATACGAGTGAGGTAGAAAATTTGTTACTGCCAATTAATGTACACGATAAGTCTCACATACCCTGTAGAACGACCTACCATATTTATTTGTACCTTATGTCTTTTTATTCTCATTTCGTTTCTTTTTAAAATTTTCCTATGCGACCCAAATGTCACAAAATGAAACGTATTTACTTTCATTAAAGATTCAAGTTTTCAGATGACATAATGCCATTATTGCAATGAGCTAAATTGTATTTATTCTATATGTGATGAAGGTTCTCGTTTAGCCTCCTACCTAGGTGGCGTTTGCTTGCTATCGCTGTGCAGTAAAGATCTTGAAGTGTAGACCTCAGAACGGAACACCGACCGGGCCACAGTGCTCCGAAACAGTTTCATGTGCCAGTTCTGGTGTTACTAAGGTCACGGAATTTATTAGCCTAGTTTAATCCCATTAAGGGCAAAGGCCTCTTGCATGCAGGGTGGGTGATTGGCTCATTCTGGATGTCTTCAAACTTAGGGGTCGTTTGCAATAGTGACATGGGCTTCCTCGCTTCGAAGTCATTCCACGTGCGCGAGATGCACGTGTACAGGTGTTGTCTACTTCTTTCTTGAATTCGTCTGCCCATCTCAGTCTTTGCCTGTCTTGATTCCTCCATCATGTTCTTGGAAACCACATTCATTATATTCGTTTACATATAACAAACATTCAAAACATGACATGAACGTAAAAGGTTGTCCCCCGACGGGACAAACTATTGTACTATTGTACTAAATACTCTACAATCTCAGAACAGACATTTATGCAGAACCACTTTACCAGCCATCTATATTTCAACAACCACAGCAGCGACAATAACACCGGAAAGACATGGCTTTCAACAGCTTCAACAGAAACAATTTCTAGCAATGATGCAACAATTGCAGCAGCAAACATTACCACAGCTTCACACTTTTCAACAGTTACTACTGTTACTGATGCTGCAACAATTGCAGCATCATGGCTTTCAACAGCTTCAACAGAAACAATTCTAGCAATGATGCAACATTGCAGCAGCAAACCTTGTCACTCCAACAGCAAGAAATCCCAGTCTTTATACAAATGGAAGGGCAACAAACAAACCAGGCTAAGCTATTGTCATCAGACACTACTCATAAATACAGGAACAAGAAAATCTTCCAGGGTAATTCAATTACTAACTCCTAAAATTTCGTCACACGCAGCAACAACTGCAGACACAGTAAGTGCAAAATCGCTGTTTGCTACACAAAAAGAAGTCCCCTTCAAATGAACCCACAGCACACGGAGACATCAAGGGTTTTCCCATACTAAAAACTGTTATGTTCACCACAATATCTGATAAGCATTCTTTAAATAACTGTGCTATCCATTGGGACGCTATTCCATAATGGGTAAGAAATTTCCAAGAATGCCCCAATTATGCAGAGCAAATTTTTAAATCCAAAAGGAAAATTTCAGAAAGTCTTCCAAATAAAGCAAACCTCTAAATTAATATTCACGCGATTACATCTGCTACTTCACCGAAACCTGTGAAACCCCAGACGTCAGACTTCCAAAAATTAAGGATCTTTTCCATTATATGTATACCAGTTCACTAGGCGAGAGATTCAGTTCCTTTGACACGAGAAATTTCGTTCACCCAAAAGTAATCGGTTCCCTACAATTTAAAAGTTAAACAGATGAACATTGTGATACACGACATTTACACGGTACATTTAAAAGTTAGTTTTACATAAATTTTCACTTCAAAGAGAATTTATTTTGAAGGCAAAACTCACTTTTAAGAATTACTAAATAAATAATTAAATAAATAAATAGACTTTTAGAAAAATTACTCACCTATTCCTTCGCATTAAATATTTAAAAAAAAACACACAACACACACTACCTTTCACTTAACATTTGATAGTACACCGATTTCAGCAAACAACACGAGGGCTTCAACTAAAAAACTCACAATGCAAGCATAGAAAAATTACGTAAATAAATCAAAGCATGTAATATTATAATAAATTATGTAATATTCCTTTTTCTTGAAGAAATCTATTGATTCTTCCTCAGTTTTGAACTTCTCAGAAAGTTGTAGGAAATTCTTATTGGCTCTTTGTAATTAGAAATTACAATTATTGAATTCTTTCATTATTTGAACTTCTCTTGTTTTCGGCGTGAAATTGCGTGTTTTGGTGTGGAATTGTTGTTCTTTCGCCTTTTAGTATTTTAAATTGGTTTGTATTGTCTACCGAGATAAACAATTCCTCAATACATTTCAAAAATATTTAATGCGAATCAGTAGGTGAGTTATTTTTGTCTATCTATTTACTACACCCTTTAAAAGGAATTCTTTAAATGTAGTTTTCCCCTTACAATAAATTCATTCAAAGAAGTAAAACAGCGGGCCCCGGGGAGGGAAGCGCAAACCAGGTTAAAGGCGAGGCCCGGGGGGCCCCAAAACAAAACACGTTGGATCCGTGGGGAGTGACGTGCGGTAGCTCGTCCGGACCACTTGGTCTCAAAATCGTTGGTTATAAAATTTTCGTTGGCTAAAAAAATTAGATATCTGGGTAAAAAATCGAATAATTACTTCACTAGATAAAAGGAAATTTCAACAAAACCCGATTTACCAACTCGTAATATAAAATTAGTCGAATCTTGGTTTTGGGGGATTTGGGGCCCGGGACCCAATGACACTAATAAATTAGTAAAAATTTAACAAAATTACTTTTTATTGTAATAATACTATGTGTTTTAAAAAAAACTAACGAAATGCCCCGTAAATGTTGCTTGACTGGTACCCCGTTCATCTCTTAAATTGCGAAACCCGTTTCCCAAAATTTCTCGTGTAAAAGGAACTGAATCTGTCGCCTAGTGAACTGGTATATTTATAACGGAAAAAGGCCCAAACAAATAATTATTTAACTAGATCTAAACTTTTTCCCCCGTTTCTAAATTTCCAAACCAACCAACATCGAATGCTCTTGCACACTTTTACAAACATATAGTCCTTTCACAACAATTAATCATATTATTAACGAAGCTCCAAATTCATTTTCAGTGGTTTTAAAATTTATAACCATTCCACAAAAGAACTAATGCCATTGATAACAGACGGCAGGGGGGGCCTTAAAATTTTTTTCTGAAATGCCGAAGGAGTTACTCATGTAGGCAACTAAATTTAAATATAAATTCATTTACGCAAAATTTGTCGTCTTACGTTCATTGTTCTACAAGAATCAAATTGCAACTTAGTATGAGCTGTTCCATCGGACGGATACTTTTCCCCCTATAGCCCCAATAATATTGTTCGGGCATTAAATTAAAATTCCCTTAACGGACATACTCTGAAATGTAACATAAAATACTGTCCGGGCCCGGTTCTGACCGCGGTGCGGGAAGTAACGTAGGCGTGTTCCCAGAAACAAAGCGGCGGGGGGGAGGACATCCGCCCGTCGACGATACTAGCCGCGCAAAAAACTTTTTTTACGTCACGATCAGAGACGCTTTTTTTTCATTATTATTTCAGCATCGAACTTGCCTTATTCGAATCGATGATGACCCGCAGGTTCATTCTCTGACGAATCATTGGAATCCAAATTAAACAATTAGCGTAAAGATGTCCGGACAATACCATCTTTCCCCCAATAATCATTTTCTTTTTTTTCCCAATGCGAAAAATCCCCAGTCCTGACGGTGATTTCAAATTGCAGTTTGAATGTTTTCTTGCAATTTCGTAACTGACATATTCCTTTCATTTCTCCTAAATATTCTTTTTTTTCCCCCAAGAAGTTCAATTGGGTTCATCTCACACATGTAGGGGGAAGTCTACAATTTATTTCCATGTGTTTAACAATTCATCAATCTTGTACTGCTTTCCCCGTGGTTTGAGGGGTGCAAAATCGGTAAAATCTGTTCCCCAAACTTTCTTCAAATGCACTCCTTTCTTTGAAGCCATGCAATCATGTCGGCTTTTCTTGAGTATGCAGACGTGTTTTGTTAACTTCCATACTTTTATGGGATTTAAAGGAAACAACAACAGCACCTTTGGCAGATGGAATAATTTATCACGCCCCCATTTTCAAAATTAATGCCATTCATTTGGCCTGGTAGTCTCACAATACCAGCTCGAAAATTAGACAGGTGTCCAAAGAAACCCCTTCCCCTGCTGAACAGTTATTAGTCTACGTTGCTTTTCCCCATCATTTGGGACACCCAAAACGTCATCACTCTCCCAGCACTTTTAAAACTTATTGTGTTGTCAACCCATGTCTCACCCAAATAGATGTTTCCGTTCTCTTCTAGAAATTGCAACTGAAACGTATCGGGATTTTCCCCCAAATGTCGTCTCTCTATCAGCCCCGTCGCTTTGATTGGCTTTTTTTCCATTTGAAACCCATCGATTTCTCCCGCAAAAGTTTTTGGGCCCCAGGGAAAATTAATTTTTCCAAAATAGGCAGAAGTTTTGCCCCCCAAACCTTTTTCACATAGAAATCCAGAATAGTTTTTCTAATAACACACTGGTCAAAATATCTACATGGACAGTTCCCCGCGATCTTTTCTTTTTTAAAGGAGACTTCAACTTTCGTTTTGGGGCTGTCTCATTCCTCTTTTTTTTTCTCCGAATGGCTTTAGGTGTGAGCCCAACCCCTGAGTTTTCGGCGGCTCTTTCCTCCTTTCATTAATGGTAAAGTAAACTTTATTTTTTTCTTTTATCACACTTTGCAATGACGCGGCAATGATTTCGGGCACTCGCGTAAATAGTGGTATTGAAACTCTCTTTGCCATGATAAAAAACAATAATTTTCCCCGTTAACACTCAGGCCTACAAAAAAGGAACTAGTCGCCCGATGTTTTTGGAACGGTTGCGATTATGTCACGTGACGGTGTGCAGTGCTAAATTCCCCCCTACCCTGCCCCTGGGCCCCCGCGGAAAAAAAGCCCCCTCTCCGACGGTCGGAAAACTGGGCCCCCACAGTACAATTTTAAGGGTTATTTCCCAAACGTTCCCCAAAACGCTGAAAGGGGTTGGCTGGCCATTTATTATTACGAAAAAAAGAGGTTGGAAAAGGGAGGGGAAAGGGAAATAACTGAATCAAGAAAAATTGCCCACATATTGATATTAGTGATATTTGTGTTTCTAGGAAGCACCGCGCTTTTCTAAAAAGTAACCTTCATTTTTTAGAAATCCATTTTGAGCAATAATTAGGTAGTATCTTGTTTTTAAACATTATAAGAACATTACTTTCGTTACACAATCCAAATATGTTACTGGAATAATGTAGCATCGATTAAACCCTTTCATATAATTTCGTTATAAAAAAGGCAATAAGTTGGCAGTTTTTTGTTCTTTGCGATTGCAAAGACACTAAAATCTCATCACAATATTTGGGATGCGAAAAACAAAAGGAAAGGAAAATTACTTTAATTTTATCCAAACAGTTTCCCCCATTTCCATTTAACTTGTAGTTTGTTTTTTTAAAAACAAAGAGATGTTAAAAATTGGATGTTCCAAAAATTTAGGTCTGTCCCCAATGAATGGGGGAAGATTCTTCATGATTTTTTCGGGCAAAACCCTTTGGAACCCCTTATACTTTTAAAAATTTCCCTCGAAAAGCAGCGGGGAAAATTGGGGTCATCTTTTTCTTGGGCCTGACAAATTCGATAAGAATTTTGGAAGAGGGGGAAAGGGGGGATAGAGGGAAAGGGGTGAGGGGTTTTTACTCTTCTCTGTAGAATTTCGTAATTGGTTTTTAAAATTTAAAGAATTTTTTTCGGGGAGGACAAAGTACGCTTTTTATGGGGGCAGAAGAGATAAAAAAGGAGTTTGTTTTTAAGGATGTTTTTTGAAAGGAATGGGATTTAATTATTTAAAACTATAATGTAAAAAATATATTGATTTTCTATTTTAATAGCCTCTTAATGCATTTAATGACCTTAAATGGCCCCATTGCATTCCCCAATCACCACGTGTTGCAATGCATTGCTCTGAAATTTTTTTTCAAACTTAGATTCACACATCATTGCGAAGTGGGCAGATAAATTTTTTGAGTTCACCTGTGATCGTCGGGGGCACAATGAGCAACATAGTTCATTAATATACTGGGGATTAATAAATTGCTATATATATATATATATATATATATATATATATATATATATGATATTCCCTGGCCGATGACATTCATCAGTGTCACGGTGTCATCAATCGGGGCTAAATTTCATCACCCGACTGGAAAAACTAACAGCCGATCAGCTGTCATAAATAAACCGATTTTAAACCCAAGTAAAATTTCCCAAAAAAAAAAATAAATATGTCTAAAATTTAAAAGTTTTTATTGATGGGTAAAATGTAAAGATATGAACCTTGTGAACCCTGATTTTAATAGATATTTTTCCCTGAAAATTTTTGATTTATTTCACATGATATCGTTGACCCGGGTTTCATTTAGTATAGAATCTAAAGTAAATTGAACCATACAGAACAGCATTTACCTTCGGTTAAAAATAAGATTACAGTAGTTCATGAAAAGAAATCTGGTGCTAAAGGGGAATTAAATCACCAATAGTTACAAATTTTCTATCAAACAGTAAAATTAGAGATATATTTTAAATAGTTTGTCACATTTTACTCTATAACAATACCCTTTTATTTAGACATTAATGAGTTATGTAAATGTAATTAATATTTGTTTTACTTGATTCTCAGACAGATTATTTTTGTCAACGCAATTTCACATTCTTTATTTATATTTCCCTAAATCTAATGTTCACATATCTTTATCAATGTTTAGAGATGGAATTCCCCGAAAATGACTACGAAAAGCATTTTTACATCTAAGCGTCATTTATGATAATGGGGCGGGTTTCTGATTCGCAAAGGGAGACAGTTCTTTGGGATAGTCCTTCCAAGTTGTTTAAAAAAACTACAAACAACAGGTATTTTTTCCCGCCAAATTATTTAAACGCTCAATTTCATGCCTAGTTTTATGATTGTTTTTATCAAATTTTTCAGACATTTTTATTACACCATTACGACATTATATTATTTCAATAAAGAAATTCTCAATGATAAAAATAAAAATATTTTTTCCCCAAAAAAACTGCCCATACTGTGGGGGAATTTTGACTGTATTTTAAAAAATTTCATGTAAATTCAAATTCCCCATATACTCTTCTCTTTCGGTGTATTAAAAGTATCATTGTCTCTCTTTCTGATGCGTATAGACCCCCCTGACCGTTTCTTTGATACCTTGTTTCTTAGTTCCTTTGATTTACCTCAGAACATCATTTATTCATCTTAAATTACAGGAATCGGTAAAAATCGAAAAAATAAGCGCACCATTATCAGTGTTTTTTTTTTTAGATTGATTTTTTTTTAGTTAAAATCAGATGATTCATAAACAAGTATTAATTAGCAGTAATTAAAGGGCCGTTTAAAAATTCTTTTACAGACGGACGTTACCGTGGAGCCATTGCAAATTTGGGGAAAAAAGGCTTTATCCAAGAGGTACACCCCGTATCTTATACCCCCCATAATAACTGCTTAAAACGTTTCACCGCGCCAGAATTCCGTCATAACATTTAGCAAAAAAGGGAAGTTGCGTCCTACGCTAATCATTTAAATTTTTGGTTTAAAATTTGTTTTACAATATTTAGCAAAAATTTTTTTGAAGTTGGTTTTGATGCATATGTGCTAACAGCGTTGCACGTTCTGACGCAGAAAAGCAAAAAATAAAGAAAGAAAACTCAATTTTCTGTTAACCAGTGGGCGGTCTCCTTTGTCAATTTGTATACCTACGAAACATGAGGGTGGATTTCACCAATTGGGGAGTGAGTTTTAAAAAAATGCCTTTTTGTGCGCAAGTATCACTAGTGAAATTTTCATATAGTTTTCCCCACTGCGTGTTTATAGAAAAAAAGTGATTATCTTTGACCCACACGCTTTAGGAGTTTCTGACCACCCTACATGTCATTTGAATTATCAATCAAGATTTTGTTTAAATCTAAAATTTTTAATTTCCCTTTTCTGAAAAGTACAACACAACACTGCACTGTATTTCTTTATTCCACCCGAACTACAGGTTTTAACCAGCATTACACCGTGCTGCACACCCAAAACATTCCCAAAGTCTGATTAAATAAACATTTTCTGACTTTTATATTCACCTATTCTTTAAAAATTCGTCTTTTCCTAAAAAATTCCTGTTAGTAGAAGCAGAAAAAGGGGGGGAATAAAAAAGTTATAAAAAACATAAAAGGGCCTTAAAAAAGCAAGTAAAAAATCCCCCGTGAAATTTGTCTCGGGGAAAACTGCGCACTCTTTTTGAAACCGCCCTGATAATCCGCGGAAGTCGAGTAAATAGCCCACCCCGTCTTGCGCGCCTTTAGCCGTCGGCGCGCGGGGTAGTGGGGCGGGGGGGGCGCGATTTTTTCTGCTTATCCCCCGGGGGCCCGCGGAGGGCGCCACCGGCCCCGGGGGGGGGGGGAGGGGCGCGGGGGGGACCGTTGGGGCCGTCGGTGGCGACTGGGCGCCCCCCCGATGCCCGGCCCGCCCGCAATCTAACGCGCGGCGCCCCGGACTCAGCAGCGACGGCCGCGTCCCGCGCTCGCTGGGGTGGCCCCCCGGCCCGGACGGGCCCACGCCCCACGGGGGGTGGGCATCTGCCGTCATCCAGAAAAGAAGGGTTCCTCTGATATGGGCCACAGAGAAAATTCCGGGGGTTTGTGTTCGTCGATTATTGATTGATTGATTGATCGATTGATTGGTGAACCGGGCACGCTAACTACTAAGGTCATTAGGCCCAAAAGCTTTTTTCCCCCTGGGGGAGGGCGCTGATCTTCGCTGCGGGATGGTAGATCCGGCGCCGCCCTCCGTGTCAGCAGCGGGTGTTTCTTAAACATATCTCCCACCAGCGGGGCCGCCCAGCCGGGACAACCTCTAAGCCCCCCGACCGGTCCCCCCATGTGTGGATGTTTATTTGGTGGTGTGTAAGGGGAGGGATAGAAAAGGAAGAAATGGAAAGATCGCGCGGGTCCGGGCCCGTTTGTTGGGGTACTGCCCAACATTTCCTGGTATTTATCAGAAAGAGAATAACTCCGATCAGAGCAGGCATAGAAATCTTTTCCCCAACGAAACTGGACTCGTCTTGCTGCTACCCAAGGTCGAAATGCTGCCGCTGTCGATTGTTTTCGTCAAATTTTTGAAAGAGTTGGAAGACTGTTAAAAAATTCTTTAACTTTTCCCTTTTTAGTTTCAATTAAAGAAAATTGGGTATGAAAGGTTCTTTTTTAAAATGTAAAAATACATTTTTTGTTTTAGAAATTAATAAGAGCATTTTTTAAAAGCATATATAAAAATTACCCCATCTCAAACTTCTATATTTAAAATTTAACCTGATAATAAATTTTGAGTGCATAAAAGATAAAAAATTTCCCAAAAACAATCACAAAAGTCATTAAAATCATCTTCATGATTGTCCATCGTCCATCGTCAATGCAGAAGAAAAACTTTCTAAAAATTTTTAATGGATTTGAAGGTTATACCCCTTCTGTTTAATTTTACATATCCCTTCTACTTAAATTTTTAAATTTTCCCTTTGGTCTCTTTTTAAAAAAATTCTGATAAAGGTCTAATCGAATAATAATCTCTTATTTCTATTGCTCTAATATATTAGATTTAGTTTTATTTTTTTCTATTTATTGTTTTTATCCTTTTTGAAATTTTTTTTAATCCGCTTTTAAATTTAAATTTTTTTGAAAAAGCAGGAAAACACATCCTTTGTAGGTGTTGGTTATCCAATTACAATAAATCCGGGGAAGATTGACGGTTTTTGCGGAAAATGTAGTTCATAACTCGGGGAAAAATGAAAGAAATATGAAAGATGTAAAAGTTGTTTTAAAAAACTGAACATGGCAAGGTACGTATTAATGTACAACCCCCTTAAATTTCGAAATTTGTTTTTTCCAAGATGTTTTTCCGAAGAAGTGTTAAAAATTTAGAAATTTAAAAAGAAATAAATGAATAAATTGTTATCAGAGTAAATTTTGGATCTTCACAGACACTGTATTTAGAACATTAACAGACAAAAAATTGGGGGGGGAAAATCAACAACGGCCCAAAGGGAAATTTTTTCTTCTTTATTGAGGAAAGGGTTTTATTTCGTCATTTAGGCCTTTTATTATTAGAGCCATCCCCAAACCAAAATGATAATTTTCTTTAAAAAGGCTTATCCGATATTTAAAACATTTCAAATTTCCCCCAAAGAGTTGCGCTTAGTGGAAACCCCTAGGTTCTTTTAAAGACCTGCCCTTTAACACGCAATTTTAATTCAGTGTTTGTCAATGAGATAAAGTCAATGTAGGAGTTGCCCAATGGGAAACACAGTTTTCAATAGTTCAAAATTTGAATGTTGAAGTTTCTTCAAAAAGGATGTAGCATTTGGGTCTGTGTATGATCTTGCCCTTTCCCAGAACTGGGTATTTTAACACAAACTTACAGAAAATAGTTGTAATTATGAAGAATTTTTTATCACAACTTCACAAATATAAATTTTCCTTCGATTGTATTTGATTTTTTCTTGCTCTCAAATTTTTCTCCTGTACCGAAATACAATGGGGGAAAAACTAAAAAATAATGTGCCATAAATTTTTTTAAAAATGTATTACTATTTTTTTATTATTATTATTATTATTGTTATCATAATGTAACTCTTGTTTTTCCAAAGGATTGTAGAAAAACTTGACTTTCTAGGTAAATAACTATATTCATCTCCCTCGAATTTGGTGGTATTAAGATTCAAGCATGACCACAGCACATCAAAGCACATCAAACGATTTTAAAAAAAGGGCACGAATGTAATGTTTGACATTTATATCTATTGATGGTAAAAGATCCTTTAAAAGATACTTCTTACTTTTTAGTTTGCTTGAAATTACATTGAAAATGATCTAGAGTTTTTTAATACAAGGGGGAATTATTTGAGTAGTGAAAGATACCCTTTAACTCTTGGAATTTACATTTTATTAAGGGAATATATCAATTCATTTGAAAAAAATTATAAAACCCAGGCGCCATTTTCTAAACTTTTTTTAAAAACCGGGAAAATACACGAAACGGGGGTTTAAAAATTTCCCTCCAAAATAAAATAAAATAATCAATAAATTTTCCCAAATTTTACCATTATTTCAAAACAGAACTTTAAAAAATGTCTAATCTCATCATTTTGTAATAGTTCTCTAATACTTTTGATGATGTATGTCTCTCCTAAATTGGGGCCAACTTCGCGAAAGTGAGTGTACGTGGGCTTGGGAAAGAACGGGTGCCCCCCGCAATATACTTTCTCCCCAACCCCGGGGAATTTTCCCTCACGATGTTGGTTCCTTCTTTCTTTCTTTCTGTTTAGACTGCACCTAGAAAAATTTTTTCACTGCCTTTAAAGGATGTCTGGGCCACTTTATCGTCCCTTCATCTTATTTTGTTGCGTCTTTGGTCCCCTTCGTCCCATTCCGCCGTTATTTGTTTTTTTGGCTTACCCCAAAGGGGAGAATTGAAAGTGGAGCAATAAATATTCAGGAACGTGGGGGGCTCTCATCAAGACAACAAATATCTTCAAGATGCAAACTCCCCATCAAATGATACTTTTAAGAAAAGATGTATTAAGATTTAAAATTTTTAAAAATATTTTTCGACTAAAAATTAATAATTGGGATTTTATGAAAAAAAAGATATTTACAGAAGGGGGGTATCCCCCTTGTGGAACCTCATTGATTTACTCTAAAAATGTTAAATTTAAATGTTTTTAGAATTCTTTTATCAAATTTTAAACCAAAGTTTATTTTCCTATAAAGAAAAATTCTTCCAAAAAACCCGTAGTTACTTCCTGTTGTTTTTTTTTATTAATCTGAAATCGAAAGTCTTATTGATCTATAAAAGTTTGAAAATTAAACACATTACTTTAAGTCACATTTCATAATGTGTGTGTAAAAAATATATATGAATTTTAGGGGAAAAATTTTAGGATTAGATTATATTTTTATATCCGGGGTTAGTAGAAAATTTTCTTTGAGGAGTTATTTTGCACAAATACCTTCTTTGTGCTCTGATTTGATTAACTCCCCAGTTGTCCTTTGGGAATATTTACAACGGAAGAAATATTTCTTGGCATAGAAACGTGTTGATTCAGACCACGAGATCTTTTTCTTGTCATGGGCCCTATATCAACAAGAGTGTCATAATTTAACGGGGATTACAAAACCCCCCCACAGGTGTATCCGAAAGGGGGAAAACAATGAAGGTCGAAAATCTTCCTTTCATTCGCCCAGTATCAAGGGGATAAAATAAAAAGTGAATAAGATGCCGACATCAAAGGCGACTCGGGGGAGCGCTAAAATTTCCCGGGAAATGAGTGATGAGTTCCCGCTTCACGCAACCGCCCCGAGGGCCCAAAAAGTGGGGAGGCCACGGGTGGGAGATTTTTCAGTTCATTCACTACGTGGAAGGCGGGGTGTCTATTAGTGCTGGCACGTGGGTTCCCCGGGCCCCTCCCCAACGGGGGGAAAAGGAATCGTGATCGAGATTCGGAGGTGGCGGGCGTCTAAGAGCGTTTAAAGTGGTTGTCTGCGAGTTTGTTTAACGGTTTTCTTTGTTTTTGCTGATCCACATTACTTTTTCTATAGTCAAAGCACAATAAACTGGGTTAAAAGGAATAAATAGGATGAAAAATATCGGAAAAACTATTTGAAACATTCACTATCGAAGTTTGGACAGATAAAATTTCACAGATTTAATTTTCCTTTAACTATGTAATACTCATTTTATATATGCAGATTTTCTTTTTTAAAGCTAATTCGTATGATCAATCCTCTACCGAATATCAAAATAATAATTTAAATAAAAACCCGAGTTTGTCTAACAAAATCATGAAACTATTGCTTAAATATTTTATATTGGCATCATTTTTAATGGGGTTCGGGATAATGAATGTCACTTGACTCTTTCTTTTAAAACGGGTACTTGTAAAATTAAAAGGATTTCTTTGAAATGAATAATAAATTATAAATATAGTAATATCTTGATCTATTATTTCAAACCTTTTTATGCTACATTTTTTGGAAATGGAAAAATTTGAAAAGAAATCGGACAAAATTCTAAATTTAAATTATCATACTTCAACCGGCACAACATTATAGGGATAAAATATGACCAGCAAATCTTGAAGGTTTTTTCCTCCATCTCGGTTATTTTACGAAAAAAATCATATTGGTATATTTGGGAAAAATCAAAAAAAAGTAATATTAAATACATCTACAGCTGAATGTGGGGCGTCGAAAACTTTAAATTTTCTTCGGATTTTGACTTTTCTTTTTTTTTTTGCTTCCAGTTCAGAGTTTCTTTATTAATTTTGATGACTTCTCAGGCTGGTAAAATAACCCAAAACAATTTTTCAACATTTTGAAAATATTTATCACGATTTATAGCTTTTTCCCTGAACTCAGGGAATGTAAATTTTATAAAATTGACTTTGTTAAAAGTTATTTGAAATGGGGTTTTTTTCAATTTTTAGTATATTTTTTAAATCAATTTGATAAGAACGACTTTTTCTGCAAACACGCATTTTTCAGGTATACCCCCGGGGCACTTGGCCCAGATTTCTTTACTATTTTCGATATTCTTTGAAGACAAAAGGTGATCCCCCCAGAAGGGACGACCCTCATACAACGCCATGCTCTTCTCGAGGTGCCACGCTCGTCTGATCCGGCAAACAATTTGGGCCCCACACTCATTTATTCATTTTCCGAGAAAGGAAATCCTTTGTTTCTGTGTTCTGTATTCTTGGGCTTATAAGATTTTCTCTGCCCATCTCCCGTCTTCCCTACGTCCCCTCTTTTTCAGTTTACCAATTCCTCTACGTCTTTTCCCCGAGACTTTCCTGATCTTTTTTACGTCTTTCTCTCATCCTTCTGTGCGTCTTTTCTA
This sequence comes from Teleogryllus oceanicus, assembly GCA_964035755.1. NCBI lineage: Eukaryota > Metazoa > Arthropoda > Insecta > Orthoptera > Gryllidae > Teleogryllus > Teleogryllus oceanicus. The sequence continues at coordinate 85,727,893 of CAXIVR010000002.1, read as the reverse complement.
CACCTTTTTCCGCTTTTTCCCCCGTTCTCTCCCTTTTTTCCCGTTCTCTCGCCTTTCTTCACGCCTTTCTCTTGCCTTTTCCCCGCCTTTTTCCCACCCTTCTCGCCTTTCTCCACCTTTCCGCCTTCTCGCCTTTCTGCATTTCTGCCCCCTTTTATACATCTTTGTCTACGCCTTCTATGCCTTTGTCTACGCCTTCAACGCCGTTCCCCCTTTTCACCCCTTTTTTTTCCCCATTTCTCCGGGCCCTTTTTCTACATTTCTGGGGGTTTTTCGGCGCATTTTTTTCCGTGTCTTTCCGTCTTTTCTCATCCTTCTCTACGTCTTTCTCACACCTTTTTTACGTCCTTCTTCACGCCTTTTTTCCCTTTTTTTGTCTTTTCTACGCCCTCTCCCTTTCCTACGCCTTTCCGCCTTTCTTACGCCTTTTTCTCCCTTTTTTACGCCTTTTTCACGCCTTCCGCCTTTCTCTACGCCTTTTCGCTTTCTTTGCCCTTTTCTGCGCATTTCTGGGGCTTATTATTTTTTTTCATGGTGAAAATAAAAGAAGTTTTCAATGTACCTGTAAATTGACAAACATTATGGAATTTTTCTGAAAGAAACCCGAACATGCGGGGTTTTTTTTTTAAAAAATTTTCTGGAACAATGTAAATTTGAGTACGAAATTAGTATCATGGGGTTGTTTGTCAATTCGTTAAATTTATTACTCATCTCCCAAAATCACAGTTCTCGTATTTTTTTGTTTAACTTTATTTTTTTTTCAGGTTTTGGAAATAGAAAGCACCCAACAATATTAAATATGTATTTACTACTAGTGACGTCACATGTATTGAACTACTATATACATGTTTTTATATAGCAACAAAATTTGAACTGTACTCTTTTTAAATAAGTTGGGGGCGTCCCTATGTTAATTTTAGGGGAATAACGCAATTGGAATCCGTAGAGACGATTTCTTGAATGTCTAATTAAGTGTGAAATCGAATATTTTTTAAAAGAAATAAATGATTAATTAGGAAAATACAAGAATTTTTTTTAAAAAGTGCATTTAAAATGTTTTATTCAATAAAAATTTTGGGCGTTTTAATACTTAAAACAAAAAACAAATACCACCCAAATTTCCGAAATCTAATTTTTTTTGGTTTGTTTTTTAAATTGCAAAATTTGGTTTTACATTTCTAAAATAGAAGAGTCGATTGTTTGGAAAAAACGTTACTAAAAAAATGAAATTTGTATGTTTGGAAAAGCAAATGAAATACAATCCATAAAAAAAAAGACAATTCTAAAAGATTGTCGTTAAATCTATTTTTTAAGTGAATGACTGAATTCAACGCAAACGAATTATTTTATTTTGGTTTCTGATAAACTAATTCTTTTAAATAAACCATTTATGAAAAAAAAATTTTCTGTAGGTTTAGAAAAATTTTAAAGTGCAAAAATTTTCAGATTTAAAATATCGACATTTTGATAATGTTTTTTCCAAAAATTGATATTATTTCTCTTTTCAATCCAAACGAATGTAAATTATACTTTAGTCAAAATGAGAGTTTAACATTTATGTACGTTTTTTTTTTGTTTTGTTATAGTGTATTGTTTTTTTATTCTCTTTCCTAAATCGGGAATATTTTAACACTGTAATGGAAGTGATGAAGGCCAGAAATTAAAATAGCGCCGTCCTCTAAATCTTGTAGAAAAAGCGTCCCTTTAACAACGAACGGGTTGATCATAACCTCAGGCACGAAATAACGAAACAAATAAAAATGGGCTTTTATTTGGCAAAAAACCGGGGCCCCATTCATGGAGGTCGGTTTGCAACGGAGGCGGCCCATGGGTTCAGTTTATTGTCGTGAATTTTCTGGGTCGCTCTCCCCGTCTCGCGGCCCTTTCGTTTCCGGCCTCCCCCGCCCCCACTGACCGACATGCGTGAGCCAAAAGCACCAGAAAAGGGGACAAATTTTTTATTTCCATAATAACAACCCTGCAAACCAAAATTAAAATTTATTACATCGATGAGCGAGTCCACAGAAAATATTATTTTCCTTAAAATATTTTAAATCTACCTGGTACTTTTTTATCGCACTTACATTAAATTATTTGAGGTATAATAAGAACTTTTTTCCTTTTTACGTTTTAATTATTTATTTCGAAAGAATGTTTAATTTTTTACACTTTTTTATTTCTTTTACCCCTTTTAAAAAATTTCCGATTGAGATTTTAAAATTATATTTTTATCACAGGAAAGACTCTAGTAAGTGGTGTTTTTTCATTTAATCAGCAATAATCAATTATGTATCTGGACATTGTAAAATTCAACATTTCTGAAATGAACTTTAAAGATTTTCCCAAATTTGCCTCACAAAAAAATTCCCGGTGAACAAATGGATCAAATATAGAGAAAATTGAGGGTAGGTAAATAAAAAATCAGATATTTTTACAATGCCAACTTTTTTCATTTATTTGCTCTGATTAAGGGCTATAAATATAAAAAAAATACAAAAAAATGTATTTTGGTTCAATTTTTCATGATTTATCATTACATACAAAAAAACTAACCTTTGAAACTATAATTTGCTAGCAGTAATGTAAAATAACAATAAAACTAATTACCTGTAATTAAGGGTATGTTGGGGGACATTTTTAATAAATTTTGCCATTATACATCGTTATGTTGCTCCCGCAAAAGGGGAAAAAAGGTGTCAATTCGTCATTGCCAGCTGTATATTCTGAGAATATTGTTTTATTTTCTTATCCATTTTTATTATACTTATAATAATAATTTTTAATTTCTTTTAATTTGATTCAATGAAACTTTTAGAGATAATTTATTATTGTATTTAGTTGTTATAATTCCCAAACCCCCGACAATATTAGAATACGGTGAGATAGATTCATAAAGTTAAAAAAAAATTGTGAAATATTAGAGAGTAAGGAAAGAAATTAAGTGAAACAAAATTTCAAATTATCAATAGTAAGCATTGATACTGTTTAAAATTTTAAAAAGTTAAGAAAATATATTTTTATCATGTATCAAACAAACAAATTATTTTTTATCCATGACTTACATTAATTATTTTGTTATAACTGTATTTTGGGGTTTTTTTTTGTTAGAATAAATAGTCTGAGTTTATCTGCTTCAGTTTCATGTTTATGTCGATTAATGTTTTTTTTTGGTGTGTGGGATTTCTTTAATTGTTTGTATTTGATTTCTCTGTCAAATATCATTTCTAAAATTGAAAATTATGGTTGTTTTCAACCATGTCTGGGTAAGTCGAGAAGGTTTTTATTTTTATGTCATTTTTTTGTTGTTTAGTCTCTTTTTAGAAATTTTTGTCTGATCTATGTAAAACTGTATCAATACATGGGAACCTGGTAGATGACAATTTTTTTGATTCATTGGGTTTAATGTTTTTTTCCTATTTTGAAAAACAATTTCTTAATTCATTTTTTTATTTTTTAAAAGGGCCCTTAGTTTTTTTTTTTTCAGTGTGTGACCAATTTTTTTGTACCCCTTGAATGATGTGATTGTTTTTTTTCTTTTTTTTCCCCCAAAATTTAAAAACAACTATTAGGTCCCCTTTTTGTTATATAAAATATTTTTTTTTTAATTATTTGGAAAAGAATTCTTGATGAATTAATTTTTGACAATTTTAAAATTCAGCATGAAAATTTTTTGTTGCTTAGGTTGGTGGCTCAATTTTGCTAGGGCTGTATTAAAATTTTAATGAAGTGGATGGGGGTTTTAAAAATTGAAAAAAATCAGATTTGATGGTTTTCCCCCCAGCCATTTCTAATACCATGTCTAAATGGAATTTCTGTTTCTTTTTTAAGAAAGGTGCGTTTTTGGTAAAAATAAAAACAATTCCTATTATAAAAAAATTTAAATATGAGAGGGAAAATAAATCAATGTCAGTCAAGATATCCCCTTTAGAAATCGGAGGGTTCAAATTTGATGTATTTTAAACCTATCATTATAATAATTCCTTGTCGCTAATTGCAAAAAAACATGCATTTTAAACGTCCCGCGTCGGATATTTTTTTTCCAAAACGGCGCGTTTGCCCCAGAGGAAAGACAAAAAAAAAATCTTTCGGAAACCCTTTGGGAAAGGGCAAAAAAAATTGAAAAATTGAACTGTTTTCGCAGAAGCCCGGGAGGCCGCCTCAGGTACCGAAGACATTGTATAAAAAAAATTTCAAAAAATTTAAAATCCCCCAATGAAGGCGGGGTGAAGAACATTATTTAAAAAGATAGTTGAACACAGTTTCCCAGTTACTCGACTCGCCTCGCGCAATAAAGAGGGTTTAAAATGTACGTATATTCCCGACTATTAATTTAATTGTGTAGGGTTGGTATTGCGACCCCAGATCAGACGTTTTGCGCGCAAACGCATTATCATTGTCAATTTGAAGAAATACAAATTATAGCGCCACGAGTGGTATTGTTGAAGACTCTTCGCTGTAAGTATATACAAAGATCGCCCGTCAGTAAAAGGGGGGTGGGAATTCACATCTGGGTGGATTGAAGAAATTAAATTTGACTAGTGGCGCAGTGGGTGTTTTTGAGCGCGTAAGAGGGTAGGTGAAAAGGATATCGCATAAAAATTTTAACGAAAACAATCTCCTGTTCGTCTAAAAAATTGACAAGAAGGTAAAAAGACAAACTCTTCCATCATCAATTTTATCACGCTGAGATAAACTAATATTCTCGAAAATTGTTTTTTTGATTTTCCTGGGGGAAGCTAGGGAAATGGGTAGCCACGCTTTAACCCCATCCATCATTTTATTGCTCTAAAAAAGTTTTATGAAGATATTTGCGTTAACTTCACCCAACATTTGGTTCATAGTAAAATCAGCAAATTTGGGGCACAAGGTGATCCATAGCTATCCATCTTCCATGCTGTGAACTGACTTTGTAAAAAAATTAACCCCAATGGACATAAATTTGAACATTTTATAAATTCTTCAAGGTTTATGGCTTTTTGATGTTTTCCCCATTTTTTCGTGATGGGGTCAAATACTAATTTCAATGAAGTTTATGAACAAGGGCTGGGATCTAAAAGTTATTTCATTTCCCAAAAGGTATAGAAAAACTTTAATTTTGTTGACAATTTCAAAAAAATGATGATGTTGATGATGTATTTTGATGTCTGCTATTTTTGGGTTTGTATGTTTGTGAGCAATTCACTTTTTGATATAGTGGACTGTCAATGGCCACTATTGGTCTAAAGGATTTTAGATTTATGGATCTTGAATAAAAATATAATCTGGGGATTGACTGTTATATTTGTGCATTTAACTTTGACAATAGAAACAGTTTTGTCTGAAAATGGTTTTATGAGATAATTGTTGGGGCATCTGTTGGGAGGCTTTATCAGTGATTTGTATGTATTATTTCTGCATTTTGTTCCATTTTTTGCTGTAATCACTTAATTTCCACTTACTGTTACTGTTACTTTTATCAGTTTTTAATATTATAATATCTTGGTTTTATTGTGAAATTTTTTGGGTTTTTTTGAAAAGTTTATTTATCTTTAAAAAAATTTCTTTTGTTAAAAAATTAAGATGATGTTGTTGCATTTAGTCTTATTGTCTCGATTTTATTTCCGTATCATTCTGATATAACTATCTCAATATCTGCTATTTTTTATAATGGGGAAATTATTGTTTTATATGAAATCAAAAATTTGGGCCAACAGTAACAACTGTTTTTTATCTTCTAGAATATTATTCTTTATGATTACTATTATATTACGAAGACATTTTTTAAAAAATATAAATCCCGGACCTTTTATTAAACACGTGCATTTTTTTTACATATTTTAGTAAAATAAATAATATTCATACATTTAATTTCTTATTTATTTGCAAATGAAATAAAAGGTAAATGGTTCAGGGGAAATTTTTGAAGGGATAAAAATATGATAAATTTGAAAAATAACATTCATTTTTGTCTTATTATTTTAATTTTAATTGATGAAATTTTTAGATGATTAAAAAAAATGTTCTTTTATCTTTGTTTTTTTAAAGTTTTATTTAAAGCCCCCTTTATTGTTTCAAAAAACGATTTACTTCCTTCAGGAAAAAAAGTTCTATTGGTTTTATATCTAGACATCGGGTAGATATAAAGTGACTTTTTTCTAGCATTTACTTAGTTAAAAATTTGTTTAAAATTGTTAAACTTTCAAATTTAAACTTACTATTTATTGAGACATACTTTTTAGAAAAACTGAATTTGGGTTTTTTACTTTAACCAAGACTGAAAAGAAATGCAGATATTTTAAAGATTTTTATGTAGATGTTTAACCCCGCAAAATTTTGCTTTAAATACAAGTAATGGGAAAAGATTTGAAGGTCTATATTGAAAATTTTTTCTGAGAAATCAATTTTTAGTTTTAATATTAATGGGGGTAAAAAAACGGCTTGTAACATTTTTTCAAAACTAAATTTTTACGCAGACACATCTGTGGCTGCGTAATTTAAAACATCTGACAAACAAATGTTGGGCGAAAAAGTCAGCCACCCCTGGGATGCGCCCCCGAAACTAGATAATTAACGCCCGGGGCAAACCCCAAATTTCGTTCAAAAAATTATATATGTTTGTAATACAAAATCCGACAGCGGAAGCTTCTCAAACATATTGGGTAAATACCTAAAAAAAAATATCAATTTCAAATTCACAGGGTCTTGAATTGTTCCAGATCGATCGGGGAAAGGAGCAAACGGGCCAAGGCAGGGGTTTTGTGGGGTTTTGTTGATCTTTAAAAGGGAGACTTCCCCTTAACCAAATTTTTTAATATCAAAAACCCCCAACCGGTCGGTGGGTCGGTCCACATTCTGAGGGATCAGTGAAGGCTCTCGTATTCCTTTCTTTTCAGTCACTTTTCTTCCCCTTGTTCATTTCGTTTTTAATAACATTCTGTTTCTTTTTTTTCTTTCTTTTTTTCACTGGCCCCCTATTTAACGGCGAACCATGTTTTATGCATGGGGCATCGTGTCGGGGAAAGTTTTTGGGTTGAAGTCTTTTCCCTACTCACCTTTTGGGAGTTTGCTTTGCATTTGTGATACGTTTTTACGTATTTTGGGGGGAAAATTCCCTTGGTTAATACCCTGCTTTGGCCTCAAAAAGTTCTGACGGGGGGTCAGCAACCTATTCCCGATCAAACAGCTTGGGCTAAGTCTTTTCTGAACTCAGGGGGGGGGGATTTTGGTGGTGCAGCGCTATGTTATTCCCCACTTTTCCCCCTGGCCCCCTGGCACTTATGGACCTCTTGTCCATGGTGGGTGGGGCCCAAAGGGATAAATCATACCCAACTCTGGATCTAAACCTTCTCCACCGCCCTCCCCGGGGAAGAGATATCGGATCTCAATAGTTTTTTTTGAAAGAAGAAGATATGCCCACGAAGAAAAGGTTACTCCTCAGGGCAGACTGAAGGAAAACTTTTAAAATGGTCGGGATCTCCGTTGGGCGCGCGAAAAGAAAATCTTAGGGCAATCAGGCTGTCGTGCGACAAAGGGATGATAATTTTTTAAACCAATGGGATAAAAAGGGTTGAATAAATTTTGAAAAACCCTCCCGATTGCGAGCCTGGGGGGAGTGAATCATAATCTTTCTAAGGGGGTGGTCAAAACCATTAGATTTTTTTGCCAGAGTGTGAGGGTGAGCTAGTTTTCTTTTAAAAGGGGTGTGACAGACGTCTATAAAATCAAGTGGAGGAAGAGGGGAAAATCCCCCTTGTTTTCCTTTTCGGGGTTTAATTTGGGTGATGGTCTCACTGGCGGAATTGCGTCACTGGTACATGATTTGCTTCGTCTCGAGGGACCTCTTGGCCCACTTTCAACGGGGTGTATGTGCCCCCCTTCCCTCCCCCACACGGCAACATTTACATCCTCCCAGACCAGGTATCTGCTTTTGAACCCTTGAAAACAACTGCCCTCTCCGTTCGTGATAGTCGCGGATGTAAATTCCCCAGTCCCCCCTGGTGTCTTCTCGCACTTGTCCCAAAACATTTATTAGAATCTGAAGGGACAGGGGAAACTTAAACCCTTAAATTTCCCGGGGTGAACCAATTCATTTTCCCGCCCCAACAATCTGAGCACGTGTATTGATCGCAATCTGTAGCCATTTTTTGCAACCTCTTGCAATGGCCCTTTCCTAGATTCGGTGGGGGGAAGTGACCATTATCCCATTATCGCCCACATCGATAAACTTGCTCGTGCTTTTCCCGCCCCATTAATTGTGTGTCCGACGTGCAGACTCCCTAAATTTTCCCCAAAAAAACGTCAGTCTATGGGGATGAGTTTGTCAATGGGGGAAGAAATGGCAGCACATTTTAACAGTGCTTTACTACAAGCTGCGGACATCATTACGAACTCGACAGACGGATGCGTTTTTTTTTCCCCAAAATTGGAATTTGGGAATTTCAAGGGGCTTTTGGGTGGTGCTCGTAAGAAAGCCTTGGCGTGTCTAAAACACTACCCAACCGCGGATAATCTCATTGGTTTTTAAAAAAATGCAGAGCGAAACGAGGAGAACCATTTTTGAAAGTAAAAATTTCACTGGGGAAATACATCTCCTCTCTGAATTGCCAAAGCCCCCGTTTTGGGGGGGAAGATGCTCAAATTTTGGGTATCCTTCCCCAAACTCAGTGCCAGGTCTTCTTAAAAATGGTCAGATCATCACAGCTCGAGACGCCATTGCAGTTTGTCGAGTTCGGCAAACTATGTTCCAAATTTCTTTGCGCAAAGAAAAATTAAAACCGGGCATTGGAGTTTTCAAAACAGACCACATGACGATTATATCGCGACGAACTTTCCCATGTATGAAACGCGTTCTGCTCTGATACTTTCGAAAGAACCACACCTGGCCCAGACGAAATCCACAACTTAATGCTGCAACATCTTTCCGAAACGGCCATGCAATTCCTTTTCCAGTTCTATAACCGTATCTGGGAAGAGCACACCGTCCCTACTTTTGGCGAGAAGCCATCATTGTCCTAGTTTCTAAAGAAGGAAAGATAGACCCACAGCCATCAAGTTATCGACCTGTTTATCTCCAAGCTGTATGAAGTGCTGAAACGCATTGTGATTCAGAATCTGGTCTGGATCTTGGAGTATAAAAATCTCTTGACGCCAATCCAAAGCGGATTTAGAAGAAACAGGTCAATCTTGGACCACCTCGTTTCGCTAGCAAAAGCTGTCTCTACATCTTTTGTCTTGAGACAACATCTTGTGGACATATTATTCGATATATAAAAAACCTACGACACCACTGGGAGGCACGGCTTTCTGCAAACCCTTTTTGCACTCTTGGGGATTTAGGGAAGCTTCATTTTTTCCTTCAAAACTTCCTTTCAACAGATCCTTCGTGTGAGTGATAGACTTCCTCGTAGTCACCCTCTTGAAAATGGTATACCCCAAAGATCAGTCCTGAGTGTCACTCTGATTTCCATCACCATCAATGGTATAGTGTCACCTGTGGGGAAACCTGTAAAGACCGTTGTTTGTGGATAATTTTGCCATCTTCTGTTCATCCAACAGCATCAGTGTGATCAGAGGCAACTCCAAATGGTGCTCATCAAGGTCCATGAATGGAGCACGTCAACAGGCTTTCATTTTGCTAGTACTAAATGTATCGGTTTGCATTTCTGTAGGATATACCATTTGCATAGCAATCCAGTCCTTTACTTGGAAGGAAATAAGCTTCCATTTGCTGAATCTACCGGGTTCCTGGGACTCACATTTGACAAGTCCCTCACGTGGCGTGCTCATATCCGTGGACTACAAACCAGATGTCCTCCCCTTAATCTTCTTAGAATGCTGAATGACACATCATGGTGCCACCGCACTACCCTATTGCGGTTATATAGATCACCTCATCCGTTCAGTTCTGGATTACGGTAGTAAAGTGTATGGCTCGGCAGCTCCTTCACTCTGCGACCCATTAATAGTATACACCATGCTGGTATCCGTCTATCAATAGTGCGCACCGCACTAAGCAAATTAGTGCCTTCTAGCCGAGGCTGATGAGCCCTCTCAAAAAACAAGGGGGGATATTTTATTAGCATCTTACGGTGCTATATTATTAGATTCTCTAATCATCCTTTTCGCCAAATCCATCCTGAATATGAAACATAATATATTCCTTCGAACATCGCTGCCTCAGCCTCCAGATATTAGATTGCAAATCTATTTTAGGACCTTAATGTTGATTTTCCCCACCTTTTGTAAATCCCCAAGCCCCCTTTCCCCCTTTGGAAATTTCCCACCCCGAATATTGACCTCAAGCTACCCAATCTTTCCAAACAAACGACTAGTCCTCTTGTTTACCAGATGCATTTTCAGGAAATGAGGGTAACCTATCCAGATCATGTATCTTATACACAGGTGGTTCATCGTGCAACGACACAGTGCATGTAGTTCTTACTGCATCAGTCACCAAATCATACCGGCTACATTCTCCATTGGGACTTACATTGCGACCGCTGGTCGGCAGACCATCCTGAGGAAGACCACAAAAAGATGGTCGAAACGTCGGCAACACAGCCTTCGACGCGGCGTCACCCGGACAGCCAAGATGATCCACTCTTGCTAGAGCTTTAATTTATTTATTTTTGAAATAATTTTATATGGGGGCCAATGACCTTAGTAGTTGAAGTACTCTTTTTAAACCTAATCAAACAATCAATCGAAAAACTTTATAAGAAATTATTTCAATCAATTGTACTCACAAATTCAATAATGTATACAAAGGGTATAGCCAAAACATGTGATGAAAACTGGCTCTAAATCAAATTGAAAAGATTGAAGGCGTTGTCATTGTCAACAAAACAACACCTTCAATCATGGGAGCCAATGACAGGCCTTTAATCATTTCAATTATGTAAATGTCAACTACAACTCACCACTGAATCAATACTCTAAATCAAATCGATAATCGCGATGCTCATATGAAAGAGAATAAAAAAATCCCCTGATTCCCAAAAAATCATCCTGAAAGGGCAATATATTGCAGAGATCCGAGAGATACGAGTTTTTCATGTTTTATTTTTTCTCAGCTTCTATTCCATGAATCAGGCTGAAAAAATGGAAAGACGGGGAAAATAGTTGAATTTTACGGTACTTTCGCCAACCAATTCTGACGCCAAATTCAAATAGAAAAAAAATTGAAATGGATTTTTGACGTGATAACCTTGAAGAACTGTCTCATTTTCCCCCTAGAATGTGCCTTCTAGGAGGATTCTATAATTCTATAACATTTTTTTTAATGTTTCCAAACAATGGACGATAATGAAGAAAATTAAAGTCAATTTTATCAGTTAAATAAATTGAAATTCGCGCCAAAATGTGATAGAAATTTTTTTCACTGTTTTAAAATTTAATATTTAAAATATTGAAAAATGTCACAGAGAAAAGTGTGATTTACAACATTTGCTGACAAATATTTGTCTTTATGTGGAAAGTATTTATATTATCAAAATACAATCATCAAAACCCTTTTTTTTTTAGATTTATGTATTGTTTCTAATATAAATAAATTACTCAGTGCGGATTTATTAATTATTGACAATTAGAAAGTCATAGGCATTGTGACCGTCGTCTTCAATAAGTGGGGTCACGTACCTTTATGTATAAACAGTCTATGAAACGTTTTGACAATTTAAAAATTTTGGAGCCATTTTCTGCAAAAAATTTTGAAAATGTCGCAGCGGCTTCTTGTAAAATACATCCAAAAATTTTTCGATTGTTTTTAAAAACGCAAGGCTTCGAGTCGAGCCATATGATCTGGGAATATTCATTTTCGAAAATAGCCTACAAAACATTCATGCGCTAGCGTTGTTCCAAAACCTGAAACGCGGACAGACGAGTGTTTCGAAGTAAGCCAATGTTTCGGTATCAAAGGTCCAGAGATCGTGGATTCTGACTACCCAACGTGATAGAGCATGAGCATGAATTCACTTCATATTTGAACAATTTTTATTCAGTTTTTCTGTATACAGCATAAAATTTCGATTTTTCGTCCAAAATCGCCGTTTTGCCATATCATTACATAACTTTCGTATATCACAAATATTACTCCGTGTATGCATACATTTTGAGAAAGTAATTTCCCGAGTTATAGTATGATTGTTCTAGTAAAACTCCCAATATCTCAGAACTAGATCAATGTGGGTTTCCCCCGTGTTTTACTGACCTTACAAATTGAATCGGCTGCACCCCTCTCCCCTGAGCTTTATCACATACATTCACAACAATGTTTCCCAATGACTGAACAAGCTGAATATATAAGCAAAATATTCTATAGATATTCACGTACCTTGGTCAATTAGTACTTCCAGCAGCGAACTCGATTCATTGAAAACCATTCTTTTTTTTTTAATCAGACGGTTACTGAGAGACGACATGTTATATCCGAAAATGCATTTGTACTAATAATACATTATTTCCCACAAAATTCCTATGCAAGAGCGGTTTGATTGCAAATTTTTCCAATATTTTTATTTTGGTCTGTTATTGAACATTTGCTTCCATGAAATGAGTGTCCTGCTCCTATTTCTAGATTTCCAGGAAGCCCATAACCTGGTGGTTTAAACATACATTACAGAACTAGTAGGGTAATTATCAGTGTTGGCTTATTGACACAGCCGATTTTCCGTCCTTACTCTGCATACGAATCATGAATTTTTTTGTTTTCTGATCAGCCAACTTAAGGTGAATTTTTTTTACCTACTCCGATTATTAGTACTACAGCACTACCTAAATGCCAGAAAATCAACAGGAGATACAGACAGATATCGACTTTCTTACGTTCCTCTCTATTCTTTTTTTCTTCTCCATTCCCAAATTTTCCCTTTCCCCCCTCTTCCTTGAATATCTTCTCTTATTATTTGTTTATATGTATATGTACCATTTCACAACACAATATGTTTTTATTTTTTTATTTTATCAGGTACCTACCAAATTTAATCTTTACACATTACACGATACAACATAAGATTACAAGATACCTTTACCTCAATGGGCCAATTTCACTCTAATCCCAGAACATGCCTTACAAATCAATGCAAGAATGTGATAGGAAGTCGTTTGTGAAGTACACTGATTGTGACTCTTGTGTCTTCTCGAATTTACAGACATTTTATTTATTATTTTATTTTAATATTTTTTTTCCCAATAATTCTTACAATTTTTATCACACCATTACTTTTTGCTCTTATTCTAACAAAATTGATTAGTTTTCCAAGGTCACAGAATTGAAATATGTCTGGAAAATCTGGAAAATTATTAAGACGTCATGCATTTAAGAACCCACAGCATCATATTACCATGTTCTTTGATTAATGTCGATGGTTAGGTAGATTTATCAGAACAGGTAAAACTACAAATTTTCAGAAATGTTTCTTTAATCGTTGATGTTATGGAACACGTAGAAATGCAGAAATATTCTTAGCTTTAAAAAACGTGAAGCTCAGAAAAGCTTGTTTATTGGTAGTGTCGTAAGTATGGAACGGATTACAATGAAATGTCGTTTTTTCACTTTAGAACAATGCATTTTAGTGTAGACATGAATTAAAAGGATATGAAAAAAGAAAATGACCCATTTTTTACTTTTTGCGCTTTTCATCGATTTCAACTCATAAGTTATTTTACTTTTCCCCGTCATTTTTAAAGCATTTTTGCCGGTTTCATCAATTTTAATGGAATTTGCCGCATAATATTTATGAAATGTTCAAATATTCTCACAGAATCACTGAGTAGCCTATTCTACCCTTTCCCAATGTCACCCGTTGTGGGTATGTAATCCCTTAGATTAGGCGTTGATAGGTGTCACTGAGAGCTTACTCTCAGTGACGCCTATCACGCCCTGTCCGATGGATTACGCAAAACCAAACATATCAGGGTTGAGTTTACTTGAACAAAAGGAAGAAACCTCGATTAAAATCAGTAACGCATCCAACAACCAGAGTTGTTCATCTAAATTGGTTTTTAAACAAAATTTTAATGAATTTTTCTTTGTTTAAGGACATTCTTCAAACATTTTAGGGGAATTTTATTGATCATTTTGACGATGTTTTAGGTCACAATATCCGCCCCTAGTCACAAAACAGGCTAAAATACGTTACGAGGACAAGCTGAATGAGCCAATAGAGCTTTGTCTCTTGCCTCAACCTTTACAGTACCCCAAACCTTGTCTCTCAGAATTTCCCTCTTCCTCGCCCAAACGGCATGTCGCCCCCTAGACTGCGTTTCCATCCGCCCCCCCCGGCTACTTGACGGCGGGGGCGGGGGGGGGAGACACGTGAAGGGGGCGGGAAGAGGCGGGGCGGGGCGGGTGGTGAGGGCGGTGAAGGGCGGGGGGAGCGGGCGGAGGTGGGGGGGAGGGGGGAGGCGGAGCGGGGAGGGCGGAGCGGGAGCGCGGAGCGGGAGGCGCGGAGCGGGAGGCGCGGGGGCGGGGAGGCGCGGAGCGGGAGGCGCGGAGCGGGAGGCGCGGGGCGAGGGCGCGGAGCGGGAGGGGGAGGCGGGAGGCGCGGGCGGGGAGGCGGGCGGGAGGCGCGGAGCGGGGAGGCGCGGAGCGGGGAGGCGCGGAGCGGGGAGGCGCGGAGCGGGGAGGCGCGGAGCGGGGAGGCGCGGAGCGGGGAGGCGCGGAGCGGGGAGGCGCGGGCGGGAGGCGCGGAGCGGGAGGCGCGGAGCGGGAGGCGCGGGCGGGAGGCGCGGAGCGGGGCGCGGGGGGCGCGGAGCGGGGAGGCGCGGAGCGGGAGGCGGGAGCGGGAGGCGCGGAGCGGGGAGGCGCGGAGCGGGGAGGCGCGGAGCGGGGAGGCGCGGAGCGGGGAGGCGCGGAGCGGGGAGGCGCGGAGCGGGGAGGCGCGGAGCGGGGAGGCGCGGAGCGGGGAGGCGCGGAGCGGAAGGGGGAGGGGAGGGGAGGGGCCGGGCGCTGCGACAAAACGCAGAGGGCGCCAAGGCGCGTCTGCGGCGCCGCGCCGTTTAATTAAGCCCCGTCAGAGCGCGTTAACATCGCGGCGCCGCGCCGGGGCAACGCCGGTCCACGCCGCCGCCGCGCGAGCGACTCGCCCCAATAACACCGCGGAAAAAGCGGCCGCAGCTGTCGCGCCGCGCCGCCCAGGGCGACGCCAGAGCGACGCCCGCCGCCGCCGCCGCATCCATCTGCGCGGGCGATTTTTCTTCGCCGCGGCAGCGCGCCCGCCTGCGCCCGCCCGCCAGGCGTCAAAGTGTTTGATTACTCGCAAATTGGGTGCGCCGAGAGTCATATGGCAGGGAATAAAATAAACGGCTTTTTTGATGCCACGGGCAAAGGTTAGAGGTCATAAGCTGTAGAGAACTGACTTCGAAGATTTTCTGCAGCTGTCACATGAAGGTAAAGGGTACCAGTCTGTTCAACTGTGAAGAAGAGATACCGAAGTTATGTGTTAGTGATTTGTAGATAAGAGACATGAAACAAGAGCTAGGGAAATTAAGAAGAGAAAAAAAAGGAGAAGACAAAGCAGGGAAGGAAAAAGAGGGAAGGACAATAAAAAATAAAATGAGACGAAATATAATGTTTCTTGTGCTTAAATGAGCATCCGCTTTCTTGTGCAATTAAATATCGCCAATAAAATTTCAGAATACAAATTTAATTTTTTTTCAAATGAACAATTGGTAACAGCATGTACAAATAGTAATTTTTGAAGTGTTAGTATCGTAGATGAGTTTCTCAGGAAATTGGGAAAATTGTTCCCTCTTGAATTTAACAATTTCTTTGCTGCGTTATGGAAAAATAAGTATTATTTGTTTTCAATGCGCACAGAATTTGAAATAAAACTACGCAGACGTCGGCTTTTTGAGACATCTGTGGATTTGTTAAATACCCATCAACTGGGTAAAAATACAAAGACAACATGTTACTAATTTCTAATCCTTTTGGGTTCATGGGTCAGCAAATTTCCCAAAGAAGATGCCGCCCAGAAGTATTTTCTATTGACGTTTTGCGTGACGGGACGGCAACTTTTTTGCTAGTTTTGGTATGAAAAAAATTGATGTAGTTTACAATATGTCTCAGAAAAATATTACTAACTTCTACGTTATGTGGAGTAATCGAAAATTATCACTTTTTGCCGATCATTATTAAGTGCAAAATTTTTTATAAAAAGGGGTTTATGCGAATTTTCCCCTTGGGTTAGTACAACTTCTTACTCACAGATTCCGGGAGTCCATAATATGACGTAGTCAAGGAGATTTCATAAACCTGCCGAAGAACTGGGCATACGGAAATTTCTAAAAATCAGTGGCAAATTTCGTAAATGCATATAACATTAATTCCCCACAATATACTCGTAAGTAAAAAAAAAGTGCAATAAAATTATCAAAAGTTTGCAGAATGGGGTTATCTAGCCTAAATTCTGCAGTTACCAACTTATGATACAGTTTTTATGTAAAATTTAAGGTGAATGAAATATAGTTTCAGTGTTTTTATAACAATTAGTTTGGACACATTGTTTAAACAAATTTAATTTCTTTTAAGTATTATTCCATACATAATTAAATTAGCACAAACATCAAAAATTAAATCTTAAAATTGAAAAATACAAAAATACATTCAAAACCAAAATAATTAATATATAGTAAAAGAAATATTCTTAATTGTTTCATTGGGCAATTACGTACTTTTCCCAACTTATTTTCTGGAAAATTACATTTTCTACCATCTGATACGTTTCAGACAAAAAAATCTTCGTTCTGTTTTACAGTTGTCTGTGTCGATCCCACTCTAACGGTGGGGTGCACGCAGCTAAAAGCGTAAAAATCTGGTCCATTTCTCTTGATTTCCCAGAGCAACATCTGTTCCGGGAAATTTGATGAATTTTAAACTCAGTACAGCTTGCCACTAAGCTTCCAAATATAGCGTTGGCTGAGCTGCCGCAACCAAGAGTCGCGGACCGAGTTCGTGACAACACCGCATTCAAATTTCTGTCAAGGTTTTATCCCAAATTTTGCTTTAGGAAAGAAACAATGTAGTTACATGAGAATCTGGTCTTTACTTATACGCAAAAAGTGATCATTTTCGACTCCTCTACATACCTCGAAGTTTGTTACATTTATTCTGAGACGTTCTGTGTAACTACTCTATTGTTATTGGGTATTTATAAATTCTGATTTTGTTAAGATTTTTAATTTATTGCAGTGTTATATGGGGTATCTTATTTGTTGATCTTGAGCTGTTTACGTGGTGGATTTTGGAGAACCATTTCATGCAGTTCTGTTAAGCAGCCTTTCTGCTATTGCGGGCCACTAGTTATATTCTAATTCAGAGTTCTACAAAAGTAATTCAAATCACGATGAACATAAACTGATATATCATAAATTATTATGAGTTGCTTGACTTGTTTGGTTTCAACAGAATGTAATAAAAACATTTATTTTTAAAGTGACTTCCAAAAGAATTTCCTTGTCCGTAAGGTTACCCTTCGTAGTTTAACACAATAAAGTCATGAATTTAATTTTATTACTTAGAATGCTGTGTGTATACTATACAAATTAAAATCTAATTATCATACATTGGAAAATGGCCCTGAAATAAAAGCTCTCAGAGTAAAACACATTCCTTATTTTATGAGGTTTTACATATTTCATTCGTACCAATGTACTACCACTCTCACAAGCCATATTATTTGTGCGGCTGTATATTTTACGGCGCATCAAACACTCTTTATATTCGTTCTAATGCCCTTTATGAGCGCCTCCGGTGATTTAGTTGAATCTTCCATTACGGAAGCGCCAGCCATTTCATAACTCTCCGAAGCTTCATTCGCTCGCCTTCGCTGCCGAGTTGCTTCATTCTGAGAAAACTTCACGGGCGGAAGCGTAAGAAGATATGTTCCTCGCCTGCCCCGCTTTCCGGGTTGGTGCGCGCCTTCGGTTCGTCGGAGATAAAAGAAGCCCTCTCCGGGAGCGCGAGGTGTTCCCTGGGATTAATAAACAGCCACAATAAACACATCTCCGCCGAGTCGAGTCGAGTCGGGCGGGAACGTGCTCTCTTCGCAATCCGCTTCCTCTCCGTGGCTAGCGCCCTCGCAGTGGGGCCAACTGCTCAACGAGGTCCCCAAAAATCGCAAACTTTTTGTCTGGGAAACGCCAGACTCCTGACTCAGGTGTCTTTGCTGCTCTTTATAACAATAAATAGTGCAAGAATAAGATTCCAGACTTTTCTATCAATTATGTTTAGCTTCTAATAAATGTGTTGACTTCTTGACAGCTGTGTCCTGAAGATCATACGAGTTCTTTTGTTAGAATCTTACGTAATGTCTGCATAACTAATATTAATAAAGAATGTACTTGTACTTAGTAATAATATTATAGGTAACATGTATTTGTTAATAATCAATAATGTATTACAATTTATATTTTGCAGACAAATTTGAACTGATGCCTTTTTTGATTCCTTATCAGGATCTTTTTTTAAAATGCTGTTGTAATCCTCTTTGCGTAGTCATTATATTCTATTTGCGATACATTTTCAATGAAAAGATTTCTTGAAGGCTTCAAATATTAATCCGAAACGATGAATGTAGTGTAGCGGCACAGACCACCACGAGGTATTTCGGCCATAATCCCTTGCAGCCACAGGAAATCAAACAAAGGGACGGAAATGCCCAACGGTTTGCCAAACCCACGCCAAGGAAAACCCCTGACGTCATGGGAAGGGGCGCCTGGAAAGGGGGCCGGGGGTTAAAGCGGCACAGACCACCACGAGGTATTTCGGCCATAATCCCTTGCAGCCACAGGAAATCGGCGGTTAATAGATGAGACAAGTCACGTGACGCACAACCCGATGCGTGATTGGCGGAGACCACCACGTCATCATGACGGGAGAGAATGGCGCGTGCAATAAATGGGGAGAGAAGAGTTTCCACCTTCTTCTTATTTGAAAATCTTGGGTGAGCGAGCTTCTGCTAATTCTGAGTCGGAACTGGCTCGGCCCCTCGGGATATCGCGTCGCCGTATGGCTCCCGAGTGCCGCTATCAGTGTCTCGCGCTGAGGCATTAGCCGCCGAACGTGAACTGGGCAAGCGTGGACGTTACCGCGTGTACGCACGCAATCGTGTCCGCCCCCATGTGCGGGCACCACACGAAGAAACGGAAGGCGCCTTCCTGAGGCATCGCTCAGCACGCCGCCACTTCAGCGAGTTGCGAGGAGACTGCAGCTGACTGAGCCTCCCCGCCACCGGAGACCACCACCTACCAGCGCCGATCACGGGAGTATTCGGGTGAGATCGCCAAATAGGGCAACCGCCCACGAACATTTAAAAGTGGAGAGAAGGACGGTTGAGAGAGAGAGAGAGAGAGAGAGGAATAGATCGTCAGCGCGCAGTAGGCGTAACTTATAATTTAATACTGATATGATGTATGGGGCATAATTGTTTATCTTGGGTGGGTATTAGTAATTAAAGTAATATTTATTATATAATCAGTTCGTTTAATGACTGAAAACCCGAATCCAGTCATGCATATCTCCCGAATCCTCTGCCAGCGTCTATAAGTGGCTACGCAGGTGAGTTCTCACTACCACTGGCAGCCGGGCAAGCAGTCAGCCCACGTTGGACAGGGCAGAAGCTCACAGTAGTATTTAATAACATGACACCCTATCCTTGCTTCGAAGTTTTATCAAAGTTTTTTACGACTTGAAATTTGTCTATTAAATATAGTATTATCATAAATTGTTTATTACCATGGGCGTTCTTATTTTGTCACTCCACATTGACATTTATTTGTAATATCCTTTGGAATAAATGAAAATGTATCAAAATCTTTAATTAGTGCAAAATTGAATTATAACTTGGTCTCATTGCAGAAAGTCATTGTATAAAAAATTTTTTAATGATTCTTAATTTGGATTGGATCTCCCAAATGTCGTAATCGCAGAGTGATTGGTGGTTCGTGATAAAATACTTCATACCCCATGATTGTGAAGTAATTTCTTTATTAGTGGGAGAGTAGAAAATAATCGCTTGCATGATATTTTATCTTTATCGTTCCCTTTAGATCTAGAAGTAAGTAGATTTACTATGATTTTGCGGGTAATAATACACCATGATTTTCACTAAAACCCCCCCCTTATCTTTATCGTTCCCTTTAGATAGGGCCGAAAAGAACACGAAGTGGGTGAAAAGATATTCCATTGCAAGACTTTTTCTGCTTATTTCGATCTTCCTGCATTACATGTATTTTTCTACAAGTTCAATATTCGAAATATTTCTCTATGCAGTTAATTTTCTCAACGAAAAGCAAAATTACATACAAGGGCACGTAGATAACATTCAAAATGCTATTATATTTAAATCTTCATAAATAATATCTCAAAATCCCTTCTAGTTGTTTTTTGGCGTACCTTACAACCAACGTTAAGTATTCGTCAAATAAGCTGGATATAGTACTAGATTATCGTTCTTCTAACCTTTTTAATGGTAATAATGAGAACGTGCATAAGGTATTATCCGAAATCAAATTCGATTACTGGTTTATATTAGATTAATATTGCGAGCCACAGTTCCGTCCGGTACAAGCCGTAAGGCCAGCACCCGACCTGAGACGTCTTGGGGGGAAAATTCCGGTCAAATAAGCTGGATATAGTACTAGATTATCGTTCTTCTAACCTTTTTAATGGTAATAATGTCGACTAGCTCAGTATACGTCCCAGTGTGACAAATAAATAAAAAATAGGGGAGCAGGGTCGGAAGATCGTTTATGGATTGGATGAAAAAATTACAAACAACTCGGGTGAGAATCACTTTTCACTAAATTCAGAATATATTCTAAAAATATTTGCTGCTATGACAAATACATACAGTGACACACAGAAAAAAATCAAATACAGAATACTCTTGACTGAAAAAAAACACACACTAATAACACAATACACAATTTCCTACTTTCATCTACAACCCAATTGTTTAAAAATTAAAAAAATACAATTCTCTCTCTAAAATCCAGAGAATGACTATTATTATAATTATACTCTTACACAAACTCTTAATCACTATATTACAATATTTGATCTTCAAATCCTTTTTGAAAGAAAAGATTGATTCTGTTCTCACGTATTAGAAGTCGGAAACAAATGTATTTTTACTTTTCTTATCTTTTAAGCATGGTAAATCTGTTACCCCCCCTTTCTTTCTACGTGACAGATACAGAATGCTTTCTGATTAAACTGAATCACTCCATATCCCTACAAAACAGTTTTTTTGGGAACGCCCTTACTGTTTTCTCGGCCGCGTAGAGAGTCCGCTGTGCTTCCTTCACCCTTTTCACCGAGCTGCTTCGGCCTTGGCGTCGTGGCCTGGGGTGAGACGCAGTTGCTCCTCAAAAAAACCCCTTTCTTCTCGTTCAAGTTTTATATTCTTGAATACCCCATATGAATTTTACTTTATTTTTCGATTACGTTAATGACCAACTGGATATTCAGAGTGAAAATAATCCAGAGACCACCCCTTTTATACGAGCATCAACTTAAAAAGAGTATTTAAATATAAGAAAAGCATGTGAGAGAAAAAAAAACTGGAAAGAGAAATGAATGCAAGCTATTAATTACTCCCATCTATTCAAACTCCACTCCTAATTCTTCCATTATAAATTCATAACATTTCTTATTATCTTTCTTCTAAGATTATGTTTAAATCAATTTATAATAGAATAATTACCTCTTCTGGTCTTCTAGAAGAGTTTTCCTCAAAAAAGTTGCAAATCTGAAGTCCGCTGCAATGTCATTTCCTGGCGTACCGTTTTCCATACGTCCGCCCAGTTCAGCTCTACCTTCAAAAAGAACTTTTCTTTCATCCGACCTCCGGTCTCGCCCTTGGTCTATGGTGGCGGTCTCTCTTGTTCTAAATTCTAATTAGCATTCCAAATATTCATCCGCGTTGGCGCGCGTTCAAAATATTCCTTTCCCTCGTTTTCTTAGGGCGGTATGTGACACGTTTGGAATCTAAAAAAACGGACGGTCCATAACCCCTTTTTTCGAAAAAGCTTTTATGGGATTAATTTCATATGCCGTAAAATCTTTCACTAAAATTTATGCTCTTCTTTTTTGATTCTAGAACGTCGAGCAATCTTGTTTTTCTTCCCTCTTGTACTCCTACTCCTTTTCTTCTTCCTCATCTTCCTTCTTCTTTCTCCTCCTTCTTTCTCCCTCTTGTTTTCTATTTTCTTTTTCCATGATTCTTGTCGTTTTACTTTATCTGTTTGTTTGTTTCATCATTTTGCCACTTATTTCATTCTTTAAATGGTCGCAAACTGTGAAATTGTATTTTCCCGATTGTATTCCCACTTTCATCTAGTGTGCTTTCGCAGCAACGGAAGAAATTTTATGTGCATGGCGAAATTAGGAATAAATCTGGCGTAATAATTGACGCAACCTAACAACCTTTAAGTTGTTTCGTGTTTTTGGCGGTGCAATTTTATCTATCTCTGATCTTTTCCATATTCATTTTGACTCCGTTAACTGTCACATCATAACCCAGGAACTTAACTTGTTTAGTGCAGAAATTACTTTTCTCCAAATTCAGTTGTAAATTATTTTCAATTAGACGTTTCAACAAAATATCTAGCTTAGTCATGTGTTCTTCAAATGTCTTAGAATACAAGCAGTCATCAATATAGATAAAAACATCGCTGGACATCTCTCTGCCAATGATATTTTTCAGACATTGTACAAGAGCAGATGCACTGTTCTTGAGTCCAAATGGCATTCTTTTGAAGACATACGAAATTCCCGTGAATAAATCCTGTATATTGTCTACATTCAGGTGCTATCGCTATTTGCCAATACGATGCAGTGAAGTCGGTTGAACTCAACCACTTGATGCCGGATAATTGATTAGTTAAATCTCTACACGCAACCGGTCTGTCTCTGTAAGGTAAGGTAACTTGATTCAATCGCCTTGCATCTAAACACAACCTATCTTCCCATTACTTTTTTCTACGAGCACTATCGGTTTAGATAAGAGGTTTTGGATTTCATGATGATATCATCTGTGACCATGGTAGCAATGAGTTTATCCACCTCTTCCTTATGTTTTTCTGGAATGACATATTGGAAACCCCGTGAATGATGTTTTATCTTTAATTCTATTTCGAATTGAAAATCTTTTACTGATTCTTGTTTTTGAAAAACACCTTTGTTTCCCTAAGTAATACTTCAGTTAACTTTTTTCTTGATATGCATTGAGATTATCGTTTCTCTGCACCTCGAACGAATTTGCAGGTTCACATCTTCTTCCTCAAACAATTAGCCTCCCAATAATTCCACGTGAATGAATCAATTAAAGATCCTGCTGATTATTGGGTTTCAAATTTAAAAGTATTGTTCTCTAAGTTGATAACAACTCCGTGTTGTTTCATGAAATCGACTCCCAGTATGAGGGGATATAAAAGTTCTGACGCTACGACACAAACCCTGATACTTATTCTTGCCTATCTCTATTTCCAAATAAACTTGTCTTGTTATTGGTTTTGATTTTTTCCGATTCGCACCTATCAGAAAAGATTTCACGAGCGGAAAATGAAAAGTATCCATCCTTTTGTTCTTTAATTCATGCAACAAACTTTCAGCTATGACGGAAGTTGCACAACCTGTTCTACTAATCCGGTATCAACACCTCACATTTAACTTTAATTCTCGGACACTGCCTCCGGGATCCGATCTGCATTTGTTCTTCGTTCCACGGTTCATCATCAAATGAGATTAATTCGATTGATAATATCGCCACCTTCTTCACTAGATTGTTCTATTGGTTTGGGGGATGGCGTCGAAACAAACCTTTCTAATTTTCGACCATTCCGCGAGATGTACTTATCCTGTATTTCTGGGTTTGGGAAAAACTCCTCTATCAATAGAATTTTTCTATTTCTATCCCTAGACAAGGTCCTGTCTTGTCTAGCATAAGTTTGTTTTTCTTGGTAATGTTTCGGTTTGTAAGTTTCTCCTGTTTCTGGTTTGCTTACATTATGTTGTTGCTGTCTGCTATCTTGACCATTTACCGGACCATTAGCATTTCCCCTTTGCTTTCTGTAACCTTCATTATACACGAAAGTGGCATCATACAACCCTAGCTGCGTTTTTAAATTTTTTCAGTGGACATTGGTAAGAGATTTTTAAAGCAAATTTTGCGTCGAGGAAGGAAAATGACGTATTAATAAACAGACAATTTCTTCATCCGGTATCGTCGGGGGTACATAATTTGAAACAAGCAAATTTTCTCCGTTGATATTCCTGCATGGACATCGTACCTTTTTCCCACGTACCATACATTACGTTAACTTTAAAATTGATTTGAGTTTCGTTATTCCAATATCTCGAATAAAATTTTTCTTTGAGTTCGGCCATGGGTTTTGGGAAACTCTCTAAACTATCTGCCCAGATTCGTGCATTACCCTGCAACATCTGATAAACGATTCGAGTTTTCTTACTGTCCGGAACCAATTTAAAGAAAAGAAATTATCTACCTCTTTCATAAATACATGGATTTTCATCCCCCGCTGCACTGAAATTAGGAGTACACGGTAATGAAACATGTGGGCTGAACACTTCCTCCACTCGGTGGTAAATTTTCTAATTGATTTTCCAGTTCTACTACTTCATTCTTATATGCATTAATTTGATGCTGTAGAACGCCATCCTGTTCAGAAAGAGCCTTTATTCCACTATCTAATTTATTAGCTTGAACCTAAAACTTGTTCAGTAACTAATTTCTGGAACTTTTCTACCTTTGTTCTACCTCAATCTGCCTGTCGGATACGGCGGTTATAAGATCCGATTGTGTTTCGATCCTATTTTCAAATTCTTTCGTTACTTGATCAACCTTTTCTTCTAATTCAAGTCCCAGCTCCGTGAATTTTTTTTCTAAGTTCTCATGTTCCTGTGCTAATTCTTGTTGAACCTCGCTCTTAAATTCGACCTTCCACTGCTCCGCTAATTCGTAAACTGTGCTTTTAAATTTTCTTCTTTCCTATTATTCTTCTAATTTCGTGTCGAATTCCCGTGAATTTTGTTTCAATGCATTTATTGCCGAGTTATTTTCCTCTAATTTGGTTTCCAAAGTAGCCTTGTTCTCCTCTAGTTTAGTTTCCAATGCATTTATTGCCGAGTTATTTTCCTCAAATTTTGGGTTTCCAAAGTAGCCTTGTTCTCCCTAGTTTAGTTTCCAAAGTAACCTTGTTCTCTCTAGTTTAGTTTCCAAAGTAACCCCTAATTTTATGGTTTCCTCTGTTTTTCATCCTGCATGACTAACCTCAATCAATTGTTGCATAAATTGACCTTTTAAACCCGTTGCATCATTGAATTAGCCCTCTCGAGGTTTCGTTCTTCTTCATCCTGATCTCGTGTTGGCGTTGGCTGTGATTCTGTCGGCGACGTCTCACTAGTTTCTCCTGCCGTTCCTAGTTCCACTCCTGTCTTTTCCCTCCACGATCATCGTCCCGGTGCTTGCCCCCCATTTTCCCCTATCGCTATCTGATTCCTCAGAAGTTCCATCCACGGTAGGTAAATTCCTAGCCACGTTATACTTATCTGCCATTTTGAATCTATTAACTGCCTAGAATCAATCAATTCTTTCCCAGACACCTACACCTCTCACAAAATATTTCACACAGAAATACCAGACACAATTTGAAACTGATAAAACTCTATATAATAAATATCCTTTTCAAAAAAAAACCACTCCTGAAATAACGCATTTTTACTCAACACACTTGTACTCTGCAACTGGTCAGAAATTTTAGTGAACTGTGATTCAATTGTACTAGAAATTTTTAGTTACACCAAATTTTGGTCTCAGTTATTCCCAAATCGAGTTTGTCGTAAATGCACCCAAAATCGACCCCGCTTATGGGCGCCAATTGCGACCACAGTTCCGTCCGGTACAAGCGTAAGGCCAGCACCGACCTGAGACGTCTTGGGGGGAACACAATTCACCAGATGGTCGACTAGCTCAGTATAGACGTCCCAGTGTGGACACAATAAATAAAAAATAGGGGAGCAGGGTCGGAAGATCGTTTATGGTTTGGGATGCAAAAATTACAAACAACTCGGGTGAGAATCACTTTTCACTAAATTCAGAATATATTCTAAAAATATTTGCTGCTATGACAAATACATACAGTGACACACAGAAAAAAATCAAATACAGAATACTCTTGACTGAAAAAAAACACACACTAATAACACAATACAAATTTCCTACTTTCATCTACAACCCAATTGTTTAACAAACACACTTTCAGAAATTGAAAGAATCGTTAAAATATTACTTTAAAAAAATGTAAAAAACACATTGAAAATCAAAATTAATACTTTTCCTTAACATTACTTTTACAACAAAGGAAACTCTTTCTTTTAAAACCCAGAGAATGACTATTATTATAATTATACTCTTACACAAACTCTTAATCACTATATTACAAATTTGATCTTCAAATCCTTTTTGAAAGAAAAGATTGATTCTGTTCTCACGTATTAGAGTCGGAAACAAATGTACTTTTACTTTTCTTATTTTTTAAGCATGGTAAATCTTTACCCTCCTTTCTTTCTACGTGACAGATACAGAATAAGTTTCGATTAAACTGAATCACTCATATCCTACAAACAGTTTATTTGGAACGACCTTACTGTGTTCTCGGCCGCGTAGAGCAGTCCGCTGTGCCTTCTCCCTTTTTTCACCGAGCTGCTTGGCCTTGAAGTCGTGGCCTCGGGTTGAGAACGCAGTTGCTCCCCAAAAAAACGCCTTCTTCTCGTTCAAGTTTTATATTCTTGAATACTCATATGAATTTTACTTTATTTTCGATTACGGTTAATGACCAACGGGATATTCAGAGTGAAAATGAACCCAGAATCACCCTTTTATACGAGCATCAACTTCAAAAGAGTATTTAAATATAAGAAAAGCATGTGAGAGAAAAAAACTGGAAAGAGAAATAAAATGAAGCATTAATTACTGCCATCTATTAAAAACTCCACTTTAATTCTTCCATATAAATTCATAACATTTCTTATTATCTTTCTTCTAAGATTATGTTTAAATCAATTTATAATAGAATAATTCCCTCTTCTAGTCTTCTAGAAGAGTTTTCCCAAAAGTGCAAATCTGAAGTCCGCTGCAATGTCACTTCCGGCGTACCGTTTTCCATACGTCCGCCCAGTTCAGCTGCACTTCAGAAAGAACTTTTTTCATCCGACCTCCGGCCCGCCCTTGGTCTATGGTGGCGGCTCTTTGTTCTAAATTCTAATTAGCATTCCAAATATTCATCCGCGTTGGCGCGCGTTCAAAATATTCCTTTCCCTCGCTTTCTTAGGGCGGTATGTGACACGTTTTCGGAATCTAAGAAAACGGACGGTCACATAACCCCTTCTTTCGGAAAAAAAGCTTTTATGGGATTTAATTTCATATGCCGTAAAATCTTTTCACAAAATTTATGCTCTTCTTTTTTGATTCTAGAACGTCGAGCAATCTTGTTTTTCTTCCCTCTTGTACTCCTACTCCTTTTTCTTCTTCCTCATCTTCCTTCTTCTTTCTCCTCCTTCTTTCTCCCTCTTGTTTTTTCTTTTTACATGATTCTTTCGGTTCTTTATCTGTTTGTTTGTTTTTTCCTTTTTCCATTTTTTTCGTTCTTTACATGGTCGCAATCTGTGGAAATTGTTCTTTCCGATTGTATTCCCACTTTCATCTAGTGTGCTTTCGCAGCAACGGAAGAAATATTGCAGTGTGCATGGCGAAATTAGGAATAAATTTTGGGTAATAATTGACGCAACCTAACAAACTTTTAAGTTGTTTCGTGTTTTTTGGTGCAATTTTATCTATCTCTTGCATCTTTTCCATATTCATTTTGACCCCGTTAACTGTCACATCATAACCGGAACTTAACTTGTTTAGTGCAGAAATTACTTTTTCCAAATTCAGTTGTAAATTATTTTCAATTAGACGTTTCAACAAAATATCTAGCTTAGTCATGTGTTCTTCAAATGTCTTAGAATACACAAGCAGTCATCAATATAGATAAAAACATCGCGGGACATCTCTCTGCCAATGATATTGTCTAGACATTGTACAAGAGCAGATGCACTGTTCTTGAGTCCAAATGGCATTCTTTTGAAGACATACGAAATTCCCGGTGAATAAATCCTGTATATTGTCATTCAGGTGCTATCGCTATTTGCCAAAGATGCAGTGAAGTCGGTTGAACTCAACCACTTGATGCCGGATAATTGATTAGTTAAATCCTCTACACGCAACGGTCTGTCTCTGTACGGTAAGGTAACTTGATTCAATCGCCTTGCATCTAAACACAACCTTATTTTCCCCATTACTTTTTTCTACGAGCACTATCGGATTTAGATAAGAGGTTTTGGACTTCATGATGATATCATCTGTACCATGGTAGCAATGAGCTTATCCACCTCTTCCTTATGTTTTTCTGGAATGACATATTGGTAACCCGTGAATGATGTTTTATCTGTTAATTCTATTTCGAATTGAAAATCTTTACTGGATTCTTGTTTGCAAAACACCTTTTGTTTCCCTAAGTAATACTTCAGTTAACTGTTTTTTCTGATATGCATTGAGATTATCGTTTCTCCTCAAGGACGAATTTGTAGGTTCACATCTTCTTCCTCCAAACAATTAGCCTCCCAATAATTCCACGTGAATGAATCGAATTCAAGATCCTGCTGATTATTCGGTTTCAATTTAAAAGTATTGTTCTCTGTTGATAAAACTCCGTGTTGTTTCATGAAATCGACTCCCAGTATGAGTGGATATAAAGTTCTGACGCTACAAGACACACAACTTGATACTTATTCTTGCCTATCTCTATTTCCAAATAAACTTGTCTTGTTATTGGTTTTGATTTTTTCCGATTCGCACCTATCAGAAAAGTTTTCCCGACGGCAATGTAGGTACCTCCACTCCTTTTGTTTTTTAAATTTCATGCAACAAACTTTCAGCTATGACGGAAGTTCACAACCTGTTCTACTAATACCGAAGTATCAACACCCTCACATTTAACTTTAATTCTCGGACACTGCCTCCTGGATCCGATCTGCATTTGTTCTTCGTTCCACGGTTCATCATCAAATGAGATTAATTCGATTGATAATATCGCCACCTCTTCTTCATAGATTGTTCTATTTGGTTTGCGGGGGGATGGCGTGTCGAAACAAACCTTTCTAATTTTCCGACTCATGTCCGCGAGATGTACTTGGTCCTGTATTTCTGGGTTTGAAAACTCCTGTATCAATATGATTTTTTCTATTTCTATCCCTAGACAAGGTCCTGTCTTGTCTAGCATAATTTTGTTTTTTTTGGGTAATTTTTCCCGGTTTGTAAGTTTCCCCTGTTTCTGGTTTGCTTACATTATGTTGTTGCTGTCTGCTATCTTGACCATTTACGGACCATTAGCATTTGCCCTTGCTTTCTGTAACCTTTCATTATACACGAAAGTGGCATCATACAACCTAGCTGCTTATTAATTTTTCAGTGGACATTGTAAGAGATTCTTAAGCAAATTTTGCGTCGGGGAAGGAAAATGACGTATTAATAAACAGACAATTTCTTCATCCGGTATCGTCGGAGTACATAATTTGAAAAAGCTAATTTCTCCGTTGCATATTCCTGCATGGACATCGTACCCTTCTTCCACGTACCAAAACATTACGTTAACTTTAAAATTGATTTGAGTTTCGTTATTCCAATATCTCGAATAAAATTTTTCTTTGAGTTCGGCCATAGGTTTTGGGAAACTCTCTAAACTATCTGCCCAGATTCGTCATTACCCTGCAACATCTGATAAACGATTCGGGGTTTTCTTACTGTCCGGAACACAATTTAAAAAAAAAATTATCTACCTCTTTCATAAATACACATGGATTTTCATCTCCGCTGCACTGAAATTAGGAGTACACGAATAAAACATACGTGGCTGAAACTTCCTCCACTCGGTGGTAAATTTTCAATTGATTTTTCAGTTCTACTACTTCATTCTTATATATTAATTTGATGCTGTAGAACGCCATCCTGTTCGGAAAGACCTTTATTCCACTATCTAATTTATTAGCTTGAACCTGAACTTGTTCAGTAACCAATTCTGGAACTTTTCTACCCTTGTTCTACCTCAATCTGCCTGTCGGATACGGCGGTTATAAGATCCGATTGTGTTTCGATCCTATTTTCAAATTCTTTCACTTGATAAACCCTTTTTCTTCTAATTCAAGTCCCAGCTCCGTGAATTTTTCTCTAAGTTCTATGTTCCTGTGCTATTTTTTGTTGAACCTCGCTCTTAAATTCGTCCTTCCACTGCTCCGCTAATTCAGTAATCTGTGCTTTTAAATTTTCTTCTAACTTCCTATTATTTTCTTCTAATTTCGTGTCAAATTTCCCGTGAATTTTGTTTCCAATGCATTTATTGCCGAGTTATTTTCCTCTAATTTGGTTTCCAAAGTAGCCTTGTTCTCCTCTAGTTTAGTTTCCAATGCATTTATTGCCGAGTTATTTTCCTCAATTTGGTTTAAAAGTAGCCTTTTTCCCTCCTAGTTTAGTTTCCAAAGTAACCTTGTTCTCCTCTAGTTTAGTTTCCAAAGTAACCCTAATTTTTTTAGGGTTTTCCCTTGTTTTTCATCCTGCATGACTAACCTCACATCTAATTGTTGCATAAATTGACCTATTAACCGTTGCATCATTGAATTAGCCCTCTCGAGGTTTCGTTCTTCTTCATCCTGATCCGTGTTGGCGTTGGCTGTGATTCTGTCGGCGACGTCTCACTGGTTTCTCCTGCCGTTCCTAGTTCCACTCCTGTCGTTTCCTCCACGATCATCGTACCTGGTGCTTGTCCCCAGTTTCCCCTATCCCCATCTGTTTCTCGAAGTTCCATCCACGGTAGGTAAATTCTAGCCACGTTATACTTATCTGCCATTTTGAATCTATTAACTGCCTAGAATCAATCAATTCTTTTCCCAGACACCATACACCTCTCACAAAATATTTCACACAGAAATACCAGACACAATTTGAAACTGATAAAACTCTCCTTATAATAAATATCCTTTCGAAAAAAACCACCCTGAAATAACGCATTTTTACTCAACACACTTGTACTTAAAACCTGGTCAGAAATTTTAGTGAACTGTGATTCAATTGTACTAGTAATTTTAGTTACACCAAATTTGGTCTCAGTTATTCCAAATCGAGTTTGTCGTAAATGCACCCAATAATCGGGGCCCCGCTTATGGGCGCCAATTGCGAGCCACAGTTCCGCCCGGTACAAGCCGTGGAAGCACCCGACCTGAGACGTCTTGGGGGTGGCGGAACACAATTCACCAGATGGTCGACTAGCTCAGTATAGACGTCCCAGTGTGACACAATAAAAAAAAAAATGGGGGGCAGGGTCGTGAAGATCGTTTATGGATTGGATGAAAAAATTACAAACAACTCGGTGAGAATCATTTTCACTAAATTCAGAATATATTCTAAAAATATTTGCTGCTATGACAAATACATACAGTGACACACAGAAAAAAATCAAATACAGAATACTCTTGACTGAAAAAAAACACACACTAATAACACAATACACAATTTCCTACTTTCATCTACAACCCAATTGTTTAACAAACACACTTTCAGAAATTGAAAGAATCGTTAAAATATTACTTTAAAAAAATGTAAAGAAACACACATTGAAAATCAAAATTAATACTTTTTCCTTAACATTACTTTTACAACAAAAAGGAAACTCTTTCTCTCTCTAAAATCCAGAGAATGACTATTATTATAATTATACTCTTACACAAACTCTTAATCACTATATTACAATATTTGATCTTCAAACCCTTTTTTGAAAGAAAAGATTGATTCTGTTCTACGTATTAAAAGTCGGAAACAAATGTATTTTTACTTTTCTTATCTTTTGCATGGTAAATCTGTTACCCTCCCTTTCTTTCTACGTGACAGATACAGAATAAGCTTTCTGATTAAACTGAATCACCATATCCCTACAAACAGTTTATTTGGAACGACCTTACTGTGTTCTCGGCCGCGTAGAGCAGTCTGCTGTGCTTCCTTCTACCCTTTTTTCACCGAGCTGCTTCGGCCTTGAAGCGTCGTGGCCTCGGTTGAGAACGGTTGCTCCCCAGAAAAACGCCTTCTTCTTTCAAGTTTTATATTCTTGAATACTCTCATATGAATTTTACTTTATTTTCGATTACGGTTAATGACCAACTGGATATTCAGAGTGAAAATGAATCCAGATATCCCCCCTTTTTATACGAGCATCAACTTCAATAGAGTATTTAAATATAAGAAAAGCATGTGAGAGAAAAAAAACTGGAGAGAAATGAACAAGCTTTAATTACTGCCATCTATTCAAACTCCACTCCTAATTCTTCCATTATAAATTCATAACATTTCTTATTATCTTTCTTCTAAGTTTTGTTTAAATCAATTTATAATAGAATAATTACCTCTTCTGTCTTCTAGAAGATTTTTCTCAAAAGTTGCAAATCTGAAGCCCGCTGCAATGTCACTTCCTGGCGTACCGTTTTCCATACGTCCGCCCAGTTCAGCTGCTACCTTCAGAAAGAACTTTTTCTTTCATCCGACCTCCGGTCTCGCCCTTGGTCTATGGTGGCGGTCTCTTTGTTCTAAATTTAATTAGCATTCCAAATATTCATCCGCGTTGGCGCGCGTTCAAAATATTCCTTTCCCTCGCTTTCTTAGGGCGGTATGTGACACGTTTTCGGAATCTAAGAAAACGGACGGTCACAATATATCTATTTGAAATGTCTGGATTCACTCTTTTAGGAATCAGCGATAACCAGCCATTTCTATTAACAGGAGACTTTCGTCTATATCTCTTGAATCGACTTTAATAAACTTTAATCACATCACGTAATTATTTATTTATCGTTATCAGATACTCGGTAATCTTATAATTTCATCTTTATTTCATTCTATATATACATTTTCTAAAAATTAATATAATTTTCAGCTGTGTAAAGGGGATAGTAGAATATTTCCCCAGAGATTAACGTATACAGTTTGTACTTGATAGCCCAATTTTTTTATTCATTACTGTTAGTTCTCTATAAATTTTATTGAGCCATTTTTTGATTTTATATATAATAATAATAATAATAATAATAATAATAATAATTATTATTATTATTATTATTATTATTATATTATAATAATTTTATATATATTATTATAACTTTAGCCATGTTGTCACAATCAATACAAATATTATTTCAAACAATTCATCGAATCGTTACTCTGTATGCTTCATTCCATTTTTAAAAATTTGAATATATACTTCGAATATTGGACACTAAGCAATTTATGTGGCACAAAATTTGTTTTCCTTTCAATATGTACATTTTTCCTTAAGATTAATGGGATGTACGTAGCATGCTATTGAATTTCCAAGAACATACCTCCTATACTATAATGAAGAATCAAAACAAACATGTAAACATATATATTCAGAATAAAATTTGTTGTAATAAGGAAATTTGAAACATGTTATAACTATTCCAATTAAATTACTACCAATTTCACATAATACACAAAAATACACTTCGAATGCCTTGCCCAACCACTTTTGAAGAATTCTACATGCCAACTGCTCTGGTCATTAGTTTTCTCGCCCCTCTCTCTCCGGTCTCTCTCGGTCGCCTCGCTCTTTTCCCCACTCGTGCTCTCTCGCGCGCTATCGCCTCTCGCGCTCTCTCCGGCTATCGCCTCCACTCTCGATCTCGTTCTTCGCTCTCCCCTCGCTTTCTCGCTATCTCTCGCCTCTCTCCCCGCGCACTAGCTCCCGCACGCTGCCTCTCTTCCTCCCTCACACACACACATACACACGCACGCACTACACTATCACATATGCCGTGAGACCAGTCAAATGTATAGAGCTTGTCCTGGCTGGGGCCCTACCCTACGCGGACTGGGGAAGGGGTATCAATGAAGAAAGTGAAAAAAACACAACGTTTAGGTAGGTGCTGAATCTCACTTTCAGCGGGGCAGGATCACCACCACCTCCACGACACGAGATATAACATTCACTATACGTACGGGGTTAATGGCCACAGAATTGGAGGCGCCCAGAAACAATGAATGTACACTTCCTCATTTAGTTATTTGCTTTGCATACTATATCCGTATTATATTCTCCTTACATGCAACTTTGCCCGGACACTATTATCTTACATTTTTTATTCTTTAAATTTAACCTTCGTAAAGAAGACAATAGTCGTCCCGTTCCTTTATTGTACGTACTTGTTTCACTTTTTCCTTTTATACTTTTGTTTTATTGGATGGGAACTTGATTTGTGTAACTCGACCACAATCTGAAATTCAATTAATCTGTTCTTTCAAGGGCTTCGGTTTCAATCTTTTATTTTTTATCCCCACATTGTACAAAACATCTTTGTGCTAAACGTTTGAGAGACACGCTAAAATTTCCAATAGTGATTTCTTACACTCAATGGCAACAGCTTTCCCAGTGATCTCATCTATATTTTTTGCAGCCAACTCAAAATGAATAAATGAAATATGACGCCCAACATCAAACTTTCATCTTATTAAAAGTATCCACACGTACATATCGCGGACTGAAGAATATCAAAAATATAGAAGTGAAATCTAATATTCACTTTAGATTGCCCGCGAAAGAGCATACAGCGCGCACGTTGCAAGGACTGAAAGGCGAATCAAAGCTGCATCTGCCGAAATCATCTGGAAAAGCACAAAGTAGAATGATACTACGTATAAATTATTTTCGATCCTAAATCGATCTTTTTTTATTAATGAAAACCGTTCACCGAATGTAATTCGAAATCGTTTGATACTTGGATCTATTCCATTTATAATTCATCACCACGGTAAAAACAGGAATCCATTTGTACTGCTGAGACAATGAAGCATATTACTTCACACTGAATAAAACTTAAATTTTTTTTAATCAGCAATAACTAGTAAAGTATTTTTTTGGTTTCATTAGTTCGAATATTCTCTCAGTCCATAAATTTGATTTAATTCCAAAAACTCATTCCTATTGTATTCTGAAGTTGAACCAGAGTAATATAAAAATTCATAAACTAACTTCTTCCAATCTGTTTACGAAATAACTTTTCTTCATTAATGATTTAGTTTTTTATTTCTTTTTATTCATCACAACCAACTTTTTGAATTTCCCCCCAAATTCTTCTTCAATATCGTTCAAATATTTGTGAAGTGGAAGTTCCTAAGATATTTCCAGTTCGTAAACGGATTTCGCTCGGACATACTGGGAAGGTGGACCACCGTCGGTACACGAGAAACGGGCAGATGGCAGCACTGTGCTCTCCCCACCCCCGTCATGAGAAGCGCCTTCAGTGGAGCGCTGCATCGAGTTCTCTCAGTCTGTTTGCTGCGCGGCATTTTAATCTCGTTTTAATGAAAATGGCGAAGCGAGCGCCGAGCAGCACACGCTGGAAGTTGTGCATTACGGCGTCCTTCTGCGCGGGGCGGGATCAAGTTTTAATTCAGTGCGGAGACTGCGAACCGGAGAGTCACGGACGGCTGCGAAGATTCACTTGAGGAGCGTGCCAATGGAAATGTTGATTCTGACTCCAAAACACCGATGCTCAGAGTCAGCTCCGCTCGGAAGAGACGTCGCGTGTCTGAATCCGCTCAGTAGGGCGTCGGAAAGCAACGTGACGTGAAGGAATCTCTAGATTCTTCAAGAGCTTTGATCAAGAATAGCATTTGCTTCTTTCTCATTTGCAAACTGGGGAGTTTTTATTCAATTGCCTGACGATATAAACTTATTTAAAAGAGACTTCATAAAGGTGTCTAACCGTGCTCTGAAATATTAAATTGTAAACATTAACATTAAAATTGTAATCTGTAAACATTAAACTAAGTAATCTTGTGACGTGATATAGAGTGGAATAGATGTAGTAATTATTTCAAGAGATATACAAATTCTTAAATTTTATTTATTTTTATTTGCTTTTCTACACAGCATTCACTTTGAGAGTGCACTTTGAGAGTGCTTTAAGACATTTGAAAGTGTAAATATGATCATGCCAACTAAATAATTAACGAATGATTTAAAAATTGCTTACAATGTAATCTATAAATTTAGCTACGTTAACTGTTGTAACGTGCTACAGGAATGTCTCTTCGCACCGATCGGAATCAGGATTTCCTATTGAAGATTGCATTTATGTTGGCAGTATGCAGATCGCTGGGAAACAAGCGAAGGCAACAACACTTCCAGCATCAATTATGATTCTGAGGAGTACATAATTTACGTTTTCAAGCTGTAACTCATGCTACCAACATAATTTCTGTTACAAGCACCCTCATCAGCAAGGTGCCACTGCGGAGACTCTTTCCTGGCGCGCTATATAACACACTATTATCAAGCATTAACTCCTAAATTCAATTTTATTCTATTAATATATGTAAAGAAACATATTACTATATGTATTTTTGACAGTCATTGAAACTCCTCCTTACATTTTTTCTTTAGCGCTACGGAGTGGAGACAAAGGCGTTAGTAATGCTGAGCAAACGATCGGGGAATTTTCGGCAGAAAAACTCTTAATACAGGGCCCTGGCAACGTAAAAGAGGATAAAACCAGTTACCAAATTTATGAAGATCCTCTCACATGTAGTGTAGCCAGAATCCTTGTTTTGTGAGTTCTTGATACCGAAAAATTGAATGACAACTGACGTCCATCCGTCCGTCCGTGAACAACGCTAGCGGCTAAACCGTTCAGCCGAGTTTCCCCAAAACTCATATTCCCTAATCGAACAGGCTGTTGTCGCGGTCCCTTGAATTTGAAATTTATATTGTAATTTTGAGGGGTTCGTTACATGAAGCCCCTTGGAAATTTTCCAAACTTTCCAAAAAATTGGCTACATCGCTTTTGATTAAATTTTCTTGTTGGATACCGTGAAGGACATTTAAGAAAAAAGTGCAGGTCTCATGTTCGTTGATTACCTGAATTTTTTGGTAATTGTAAAGTTCAAAATTTTTTCGGAGTCTTCCTACAAGAAAATATTAAAGATGGGGTATTTTCACTGAATGAAATCTGTTCGTTAAAGATAAACTTTCAAGTAAGGACATATACAATTTTTGGAAAATTTGAGTACTTTTCGGGTAGTTTTGTAAAATAGTGCGTGCTGTTTTAGCACTATTAGTTTTCTTATATCTTTGTATGTTAAATATAGAAAATGTGCACAATACCAACACAACATTTCTGAATTTGGTGTGATTTCATTCTTCTTATTGAATTAATACAGTAAGAGTTAGAGGCAACATACAGTAGAAGATATAGAAGCAACATTTCTTTCAACGCTTATTATCGTATTTGTTTCCTCGGAGGACTTCCTCCTCCGCTGGGCCAACTCATGTTGTGCAAATCGATCTCGGACGAGCAGCAAATTGGCATCGACATTCGCAGCGTTGGCGGGCGGCGCGACGGCCTAGTAACTAATTCGCCACATCGCTCTGCACCGCCTCCGCCTCGTTCCTCTTCCTGTCCACGCTACACAGCATCGGGCCCCTGACCCCCTCACCCACCCACAAGGTGACCCACACACACGTCTCTGTTCAGAAAGACACACGCTTCATACCCTTCATCCCCTTAATACCAGTGTGGAATCGAAGGTGAGCGCGCGCGCACACACACGCACACACGTGCGTGTGTGTGTGTGTGTGTGTGTGTGTGTGAGTACGTCCCGGTTTTGAAAACGTCTCTTAAGGCGAGAGTGAAACCCAAGTGAATTATTTTGGAGAGAGCAAACTTTGCTGGAAATATCACATTTTATATGTGGCATTGTTAAGTCAACTCCATTTTCGTCACATCCATTTAAATACACTACCGTTGCCCTGGTGGAGAGCTCATTGGTGCTCGCTTTCCGTGACGCGAGCCCGAGTTCGATTCCCGGTCGCGCAAGATCACAAAGTACGTTTTCCTTGCAATGTTCCAGTAAATGTTGCTGTTTGACAAAGAGAAAACTCTCTTCTTGTGCAAATCGATGGCCCATTGCCGCGAAGCCGGGACGCCACTAGAAGGCCTAAGCTTCGCCAGAGGTTATTGCGCAAAAGTACACACACATACACACAGGAAGTAATTATTTTCCATTTAACGATATAAGCTTTTAATTTGTGTATAACAATGATGAATATTGAGATGAAATAACCGTAAGGTGGGAGATACATAGAAAATAACGTGTTTGGTCCACTACAAATTCCACAATAATAGAATTGAAATGGAACCGGGATTCTGAAGTTGAAAGGGTGCAAACATACTCGTATAAGACACATTAAATGAATTCTATCATTAAGAAACTAAAATGAGGAGAAGGACGTTAAAGGACATAACTATAATGATACAGATCAGAATGTAGTGCTTTCAAGTCGTTCTTATTTTTATCTTCGGCGACGTTATTGTAATCATTAACATACGATTTCTGCAAAAGCATATAATTAAAAATAATTTTTCATCAATGTACCTAGTCATGGTCATAAAGAAATACAGTCAAATTACCTTTTCCTTGTTAATATTCTTGATCTTTAATAAAATTTACCGTTAAATGTATACAGAGAGGGGAAAATGCCATGAATTGCGATACCAATATCAATTCTCGTACTCTATGCCACACGGAACTCAACGGATTTACATCATCATCACAATTGTATCTACACTGAATTCTCGTTCATTGGAACATTGTGTTAATCGACTTGTCAATTCTAAGTAATTTGCTCGAATCCAAAATTCGGATTTCAATCGTTGGGAAATTTGCAATATTTGCAATAAAAATTCATTCATTCTTTAAATTATCTTTTCATTCGCCCCGACAATGAGACATACATCATCATTAGAATTTTGAGTTGTTTCTATCTATAGGAGAAATGCGTAACTTGTTATTTTCACAAACAATCTCAGTTATTCTACCATCTGTTTTTAAAATAGCTTAATGTAAACCTCAAAGGATTTAAAATGACTTTAAAAATTATTTTAATGTATGTAGCAAAATGAGTTTTCCGCTAAAGTTCTCCTTAGGATTTTGTTCAAATTTGTGCATGTAATTTAGTATACCATTGTGACTGTACAAATTGTGTCATGAAAAAATGTATGTGCATGTAAAACATGATTCAAGATGTAGAGCAAACCTAAATGTTTCTTTAGAAAATTGAGTGGTGAAATGTAAGTTAGGATTCAGTTCATACAATTCGAAGGTAAAGAGATCCTTCATGAGGAAGAAATCCTTCATGAGGAAGGATACCCATAATTGCCCATAATTTATGGTAACTATACCCATAATTTATGGTTCGGAACAAAATAAAATGATATGAAGTACACATGTGTACTTTAAACGTCTACTACCGGGAGAGATGGCTCAGGGCATCAACTGATGTCACTGCAGTCCCTCTGACCGGGAGGTCCTAGGTTCGAGTCCCGACGGGGGAGGATTTCCGACCGACTGGTCTCATTCAGTCGCTGTCTGGAAGAAATTCTGCGCCGGCTACTCTGATCGGTAGTTTTCCGTGATTTCTCCAATCAACACCAGGCGAATGCGAGGCAGTCTCTAACAAACGGGCCACGGACCGCGGATGCTCTTTTCCACCACTTCCTTGTCCTATCCTCACCCCTTACGCACACTTATCTATCATGTACTGCACTAGCCCTGCCTGGGGACAGGTCAATGGCTCAGCGCTTCTCCCGGCTGGGAAGATGACCCGCTGGTGGGAACGGTTTGAGGAAAACCCCGCTATCCGGCGGTTTGTCGGTGTCGGACCTCGCCATACAGCGAATGAAGACTACCGTCACCTCCCGAGCTAAAGCACGCACTACTCTTACGGCACTAATGATCATAGTAGTTTACGCGCCAGGAATCACTAACAGTCAATCAATTAAACGTCTACTTTACTATTTTTTGTTACGAGTGTTCAGTGTTTTGTAATCACGAAGGAAGTCCATTAAGAGTAAATAGTCAGTATAAGGCGGAATCTTGAACACAACCACCTCCAATACTTCACTTTTCGTTTTACAGTTGATTCCCTTCCTTATTTATTATCTCTGTCCGTCTCTATACTCTAATTCCACGATCTCAAGTCCACCTTTATTAAATTTCTTCGATTTCCTCTCCCCCTCATTTTCTCTCAACAACCCAACCTTCTTCTTGTTATTTCATGTTCTCCCATTCTCTCATTATTTTTCCCTCCTTTTTTTTTCTATTCCACTTTGCCATTTTCACTCTCCCGCCTCGCTCTCGCCGTCCCTCTCTCTCGCCCTCCCTCCCTCTCTATCGCCCTCCCTCCCTCTCTATCGCCCTCCCTCCCTCTCTCACCCCTCCCTCCATCCCTCTCCCTCCCTCCCTCTTGCCCACCCTCTCTCGCCCACCCTCTCTCGCCCACCCTCTCGCACCATCTCTCTCGCACCATCTCTCTTGCCGTCTCTCTCTCTTTCTCGCTCTTCCTCACTCTTTCTGTCGCTTTCTCTCCCTCTCTCGCCCTCCCTTTCCCTTGCCCTATCTGTCTCTTACAACACACACACACACACACATATATAGAATTCGCCCTTCTTTCCTCTTCCCCGCTTACTTCCCCTTGTGCAGGGGCTCCGGCGGACTCGTGGGTAGGCGGCGGCAGAAGGGCGCCGGCGGCGGAGGCGGGCACTGCTCCGGCGACACGCGGTCTGTCAATACGCCCCGGGGCAGGTAGCGCCTCACCCGCCCACGCGGTGCGCACCGCTGTTCGTCGCCGTCGCTGCCGCCCACGCGCGGGCATCGCCCCAACCCGTCCGCGCTTCCGAAGACAGGCCCCTTTTCCCCCCTCTTCGCTGCGCATCGGACACGAAATTCCTTTTATTTAAAAATGTAGAGTTTTGGGCTAATTTTCGCACCTAGTATTATTAACATCCCGGAGGGAAATTTTTTCAAATCAGTTCAAAAAGGCAAATGCCATTTGAAACCCCCCGAAAATTACATCTAATGCTAATTAAATAGCTTTCATTTTTTCAAGAGTTCAACCCCACTTTTTTTACGTTTTTCTTTTTGTAGGGGAAAGGGCTTTCTAATCCCGTATGTAGCGCGGAATAGTTCCGTTATCTCCCCTCACACATTGGGATTTAATGAACCCATGCGTCCGACTTCCCTGGTAATCTAAACAACTTGGAAAGACGGCCCACTAAAAAAGAACGACTGCACTGAAAGAATGTAAGCGATGAAATTTCAGCCTGAAATTTGATAAAAATTATAAGGTTAAATAAAATGAAAAGAAGAAAAAAAAGAAAAGAACAAAAAAAGAACAAAAAGAAAAAAAGAAAAAAGAACAAAAAGAAGAAAAAAAAAAGGGAAAAGAACAAAAAAAAAAAAAAGAAAAAAAGAAAAAAAGAAAAAAAGAAAAAAAAAAAAAAAGAAAAAAAAGAAAAAAAGAAAAAAAGAAAAAAAGAAAAAAAGAAAAAAAGAAAAAAGAAAAAAAGAAAAAAAGAAAAAAGAACGAAAAGATTGGATTAAAAAAGTTTTAAAAAGTAAAAAGATGAAATGAAGAAATGTTTTTTAAAACCCTAGAGTCCATTGCATGCTCGACCAGTCAAGTTAAAATAACAGTGAAGTTAAAATAAAATTGGGGAAATTTAAAGAATCGAATTCAGTTATTAAAGTGGTACAAAGATGATTTTATCCCCTTATTGGGTAACCAGGGGCTTTGTGTTTTAAAGCATTTTTTGAAAAAACATGTTACGGTGTGAGATTAGTCTGTACAGATGGCCCGACATCCCGTGGGGTTGGGTATAAGAGGAAAAACGTCGTTTCATTTCGTTTGTTCGGGCCCGAAACTATCATTTTTCTTTTTTTTCTCGCATACAATTGACATCTTTTTTTTTGAAACGGGTTAAAATCGAGGCCCCCAATGTCGCAACGTATACGTAATATTTATGTTGTTATTTGCCGTCTAGTTAAATTAAGCCATTGGTCAAATGTATTTCGAAGATGAATGGGAGATAACGTTCGGGGAAAACCAAAATTGTTTTTTTTTTTTTTTTTATTTATTTTATCCGATCGACAAAGGTTCAGAAGGAGAAATTATTTATTAATTAACTTTTGGAAAATTCCAAAGTTTTTCAGTGTTCTTATGGGTAATATATTAGAATTTGATTTTTTTTTTATTAGCTGGAAAAATTTTGGTAAGGATTGATATGATTTGAAAGATTTTTTTTGATTTTGTTTTAAGGGGTTTGAAAAATTTTTTAGGAAATCTAGATTTGATTCGGGGGGAGTTTGCTTGTTGTCCCAGTTGAAAATGGGGAGTATTGGGCAGGGTGGGAAGAGAAAATTGGAGGATGTTGATCAGATGATCAGTGATTGATGGTATTTGGAGTTTAATGAATTTGTTTTTTGGATAAAAAGAGGTTTAAAAGG
>CAXIVR010000002.1:85484900-85685347 GCA_964035755.1 Teleogryllus oceanicus | reverse complement strand
AGACAAATTAATTTTGAATATTACTGTTAAAGGGGGGATGATTGTTTAGTAATTAATAAAAAAGCTAGAGAGGGAAATTTTAAAATTGAATTGGTAAGGGGGGAGTTGTGATTTTTTGAATTTGTAGTGTTGGGGGTGGGAGATCTCGTGTGTTTCCGTTAGTTCCGTTGGTTTACAGATTTGTTTTTTTTAAAATAATTTCTATGTTCTGAGGCCGTTGAATTCCAGGCAATCACCGGTATTACTTTTTTGTAGTCTGGTGAGACTTGGGGTATAGTGTTGTGATTTGAGGTATTGGTGTAGTTCCTTTTGGGTAATAGATACATGCACGTTCTTGAATATTACAAAAAATTTCTTGTTCGGATCTTTGAATGAATGAAAGTTCCTTTTTTTTTAAGAGATTTTTTATGGCTGTTCTAAAGTCTTAACTTTTTGTAAACTTAATTTTAAGTTTGTTGTCGTTTAATCAGATAAATTTGAGGTTACGTTATTTTTTTTTCCCCTTTTAAAACTCAGCTACTTTTTGAGCCCTTTCACATAAATTGGGGTTTTTAAATTTTCCAGGTTTCCGGGGGGTTTAGCGTCGATGAACAAAACCTATTGTCACAGTCCTCCAGATTTTCGGGGGGTCGAATGGGTTTCCTGGCACTGAATAGGGTAATCTGCGACTTTGGTGCGCTTTTAAGAGAGGTTGTTCTGTTGGGTTACTATCTGCATGACCTCTTTTCCCGAGATTTCTTTTTCAAACCCCTTTCTCTTCCACTTGGAACACTTTCCCGGCTTGATGGAGGTTGGTTACTAACCTGTGGGGGCCACGTGTGGCCAAGTAAAAGGTTGAAACTTTTCCCTCTTACTCCGTCGTGATATGCGTTGAAATGGCTGCTAGGTTTGAAGCCCATGCTTCGCCCCTTGGGGTGGTTTTGGAGTTGATGGTGGGTTTTCCTCTAGGCCTCTCTGGGGTTTTAGAGAAGCCCATTTATTTCTATGGTTTTGGGGGAGGCCAAGGCCTATCGGGGTGATTTCCTGTTTATTTTGGTACTAGCCTTGAAGATAAAATTTGACTAAATACTATAAAATA
The DNA here is from genome assembly GCA_964035755.1 of Teleogryllus oceanicus. NCBI lineage: Eukaryota > Metazoa > Arthropoda > Insecta > Orthoptera > Gryllidae > Teleogryllus > Teleogryllus oceanicus. The sequence continues at coordinate 85,684,269 of CAXIVR010000002.1, read as the reverse complement.
CTGCTCTAATTAATTTTTTTTTTTTTAAAGTTTTTCAACCTCCAAATTTTTTGTTTTTCAAATTTTTAAAAAATAACTTCTTTTTTTAACATTACTTTGTTTGCATTTTTCTTTCAACATTTACATTCATAAATTTCTCTGTTTAACAATTCCATTTTCTTTACTTTTTTTTTACATAATAAAGAAATGCATAAATGTATTTCTACCAGTGCTATTGGGTTGTGAAGGAATATTTTGACATCAAAATAAAAATATTTTATCTTATTCAATCTTTTGATTGGGTATTCCTTTTCCTCATATAAACATTCCATATTACATATTTAGACCCCTTTATTGTACCCACAATGCATTTGGATGATATCAATTTAACTCTAAATAATGAAGATTTAGACTTAATGGCCAGCTCTACATCAGTTCACCATTGAAGCAAAATCTCTCTCAATGGATTTTCCAAAAACCCAAGGTCTCTCATTTCAAAAAATGATGCAAGTACCTTGTTTTGTTTGTAGCTTGCAATACTAAAACCCGTTTCCTTCATCACTGCTTTTAAAAAATTTGAAAATCTATAGGTTTTTTTTAAATTTGAAGGTTTCTTAGTTGTAGATTTTTGCCAGCAGTCACCATTTCTTTTCCCACTAATCCTTTTGTCAGGTATCCAAATAAAAAACAAAAGTTATTGTCATTTGAAATTCCTTTAACTTTTTTTTAATATCTAAAAAATAATAATTAGTTCTTATATTTACTGTCTTTTTCTAATTTAATAACACACTAGAATCAGTGTAAATATCAACATCTCTGTCTTTTGCTAAAGCTATGCCCATTGCATCTCTGATAGCTATACTTCAGCGGTGAAAATTGATGCTTTGGATGCAGACTTCTAATTACGTGAACTTTGATTCAGGACAGATACAAGGTTCCAACTGCTTTGGCATCCTTGACTTTACTTCCATCATTAAATGGATAAAACTGAATTAAGTACTGATTTTGGAAGAATTCATTATTTTTTGCATCCACTAAAAATTTTTCCATATTCTTTATCCAAGATACCTGGTACATTAATTTTCATAATTAAACATATAATGGAAAATTTTGATCAGCTACAACTATTTTATCTAAACTTTTTTTTTCATCAATTCTGTAATACTTGACTTTATTCCTTGATTTGTAATATTTTAAAATATTTTTGAATTCCTTCATATTTACAGACTTTTTGTGAGTAATGCTCTTAATTAAATTTATTACAAAAAAATTTTGATCCTCAATTCTCATTAATTTGGTTCCCCGGGGACTTGGGGGGATCTATTCCTGTATCCGGGGCTAATCTAATCGCTGTACTTAATTTTTCTAATTTGTCCTTTAAATGTTTTTTTTGGGGGTAATAAACAAAACAGCCATATCTATTATAGATCTCAAAGCTCTTATAAAATGTAATAATTAACAGGCTCAGCCCCCCACCATGACCTCTGGAAATTTAATGATATTTTTTGCTTTAAAACTTTTTTCTTGTATATACCTTATATGTGGCAAAAAAGGTTTTTCTGAAATCAAATATTAGACCTAAAAACCCGAACAGATTCAGAAGATTTTATTCTGGAGCCTCCTACTTGATATCAATTTTCCCCCGGGATATGTTTCTTTGATTAACTAATAAAAACAGTTTTTGATTAAGCTCAAGCCTAGCCAGTAGTTCTTTTTTTTTAGTTTCAATTTCATTCTCCTTTTTTTTATCACTACTTGGGCTTTTGTTTTCATATATAAAACTATATCATCACAAATTGAGATCTTTAATACACTCTGGAAGATCATTATTTTTTAGATATTACAATGTGAATAAGTTGGACTCACCTCCTCCGGCCACACCTTTATAAACATTACAGGAAAATTTACCCCCCTCACGTTAGTGTATAAATACCTCTTACTGGTCAAAAATTTTTAAAACATTATTGTTTCAGGACATCTTTTCAGCTATCTTTTCCCCTTAAGTCACTATTAACATTGTCAAAAACCCTTCATCTAAAAACAAGAACATCTTCTTTATGCATAAAGCATCTTCAACCAAAAAGTTCAGGGCGTAATATTATACACAAGACAAACCTTGTCTAACCCAGTTTGATTCTTTGCTTTATATTTTTTTCAAACCCCCCTTTTAAACCCTTTTATTCCCAATTAAATAATTTACAAATGCATGAGGTAGGCCAAGGGTCTTGTTTCTACTATTTGCTTTTCAATAAAAAACATATTTTCCTTCCAACTGTTTGGGGATTTTTCTACATACATTCTTTAAATATATCAATAAAATATGATAATTACCAGGTAAGTTGTTAATAATTCATAATTAATACCATCAATGCCCCGGGGCGATTCTTATTCCTTGTTTCATAGCTCTGTAATTCAACAAGTTGAAGGATTATCTAGAAAGGGTATTTTTACATACAGGGCATCGGAAGTAGGAACCCAAGGTGGGCATATTTTTTATAAAGCCTCCACTTTTTCTTGCTGTAAATTTTTTATGTCATTATTAGTCTTAATTTTTTCCCATTTATTTTTGAATTTTTGCCTTATTCCATTAATGTTTGATTAAATTAATATTTATTGATTTTGCAAAATTTCTGAAACTTTAATTTTTTTCCCTTTGAATAGTTTTTACCGCTACATTCCTTTTTTTTCAATAAGATCTTTTAATTCTTTGGTGATTTCCCATTTTTTGATATGCCTTTCTTAATCTTTTTTATTTTCCTCTGCATCCCCAAGGCCGGGTTGTGTTATTTTTAACTTTTCTTTTTTTTCCACAGTTTTTGTCCTGAACTGCTTTTGTCCAAAAGTCTAAAAAATATTATATTTACCAGTACCAGGAGTTAACATATTCTTCATTCCCAAAATTTATAATAGTGTAATGGAACGTCTTGCCTACTTATCCCAAATCTGTTTCCCACTTGCGGCGACAATAAAAAAAAAGCCTTTTTCCTTGAAACTCTCTACTCTTTTAAAATCTATACAAATTTATGCCCTGCTAACTTTTGCCTCCTTTATCTAAAACTGTCCCCTTACTTATCTCCTTCAATGTTAAAAAACTATTGAGCGTGGGCTGGGTTGGGCCCTTACAGACCTAACGAGATCTTAAAACCGGGCGGGTCTGTTAAAACAAAATCACGAAATCTTCATATGGCTTACTGTCGACCAAATACGTCCGGCATTATTTATTCTTTTCTGGTTTTCCCCCTCCCCACACTCCGCTGGAACATAACAAAAAAAACATACACAAATGAAATCAATAAACAACAAAACACAATACAAAATACATAAAATCACATTCCCCCTTACTAACACAATCGCAAAAAACAAAACAAATCATTCCATTGAATCCCACCCCCTATTCTGTCTGAATATAGCCTATTATTTTTTCCCCAAAATTTGGGTTTGACATTAAAATCTAGTCTTTCTTTCTTCCCTTTATCTGAACTTTAAAATTAAAAGTTATTGCATTTTCCCTTTTCGTAAAATCGGCCACCCGGGAAACCCCATTTTCCCATTCACCTCCTAGTATCACTAGACCCTTTAAATTTCATCCCCCCCAAATCCTCCATTTCCCACGTTTTTAACGACAAATTTACTTTAAATGAAGAATTCCCCTTAAAAATCTCACTAATTTTTATACTATTTTTGTTAACTGCGCCCAAAAATGGCGACAGTGTTCCCAAACATGTTTTCGTAAAATAAAAATATCTTTCCCTTTTTATCTTTCCTTCTCGCTTTTTGGATATTTTTCCTCTATTAAAACTCGAATTTTCTTTTAAAAAAAAAATTTTTGCGGGCTTAAAGCATCCGTATTCAAGCTTTTGACCGCGCTCCTCCGTTTTTTTTCCGGTCTCAGCTCTTTTTTTTTTTTAACATCCCCGATCCTTTGCTTCTCCTAAAAAATATTACATCATTTTTTTTAAATTCCTTTTTCTGTTCTGGCTCCCCCTCAATTTCCCAACTTGCGACTTTCCCATAATTTTCAAAATGATTTATTCTGTTGGTTTTTAAAAGTTTTGTTTGATTACTTCCCTTCTTTTAAATTTTTCCCCACAAACCCCTTTTTGATTTACTGAACCTTAAAACACAACAATGGCTGTCATGTCTGTTTACAAGCTGGAATTTATACATAAAAAAATTTTCATATCTTTCAGACGCGTGATGGTTTCCTTTAAATAATTTTAAAACACTTTAAAAACGCTACTCCCCTATCTTGCCCCAATTGAGATTTGTCGCTTTTTCCGTTTACTTCAAAAAAACTATCGCTACCCCATGCCCATCTTTTTTTACAGTTCATTTTTTGTTTTCTATTTATTCTTTGACTTTCCTTATTCTTGGGGAATCAGGGAAATTTTCATCTCCCCGCCTAAGATGTCGCCCCAGATTGACACCGTCATGATGAGTCTACATCTCTTACATTTTGGTCCCGTTTCTTTACCGTACCCTCTTCCCTCGGCACCTGTTCAGTTAAACGGCCATCTTGCCTGTGTTGTGAACGATCTTGCACTAACAATGCGTCTCTGAGTACAAACCTCCGTTTCCTGCTTTTTGCGACGGACACCCTGCTAATGTTTGACCTGCTTTAATCGTACGCTCTACCGTCGTCTATCGCGGCACCTGTCCCCCTCCCTCTTCTTCCGGTCTTGTGTAGTGTCCCTCGCTTTTACTTAAAACAAAATCTTACCTAAAAAATCTTGCTTTCTTGCATAATCTATTCTACTATATTACTACATTACAAACCCTTTTCTCCCCACAGAACCTTACAGACTCGCTTTTGTAAAATTTTAACATTAAATGGGTTTTTGGACACCTATTTCCGCCTCGATCTGCTATTAAAACATTATTGTTTTGAGTACCTTGGGATAGTATACGGACCGTCGTTTCGGAAAAATTTCTTAAACAATTTCTGATCGGATGAGGACAAAAGGGGCGAGCGGACAAAAACCCTGGCCCCCTACAAAAAATTGTCCCCGACAGAAATGTTTCTGGCCTTGCTACGCTGCTTTGCCGCCCCGCAACTGGTCCCTTTTTATCTAGTCACTTTTCTAAACCCCCGTTTTCCCGGTGGTATTTTCCGTCTCAAAGGGCCCTCTTCTTTTTGGCCCCCGGTGCCCTCCATGGTGTTACATTTTTAGTTGGTTGCATTTAAACTTCGTTACCCGGAACGGCTTCAACCACGCTCGGTGATTTTCCCGACATATCAAAACAAACGTGCAATTCCTCACATTTCCCGCGGGTTGCTCTGGGATGTCGCACTCCGTGAGATGGACGGAAATCCTAACTTTCCATCCTTTTTTCCATTTTCCCGCTGGTGAACTGTCCTCTGTCGCTCAATATCTTATCGGCCCCCCCTTTTCCGTTTCCCTTGCCGATACAGTTGGCGGCACTAAAACTCTTATCAAATATCTGCACAAACTTAAAAAAAACTCTATTATTACCATTGTGCGGGTTTTCCCCAAACTTGTCTTGGGCCCGGCCTTAAATCCACCGCAACAATTCCTGGCCTCTCGGTAAATAGGCTGCCATTCACCTTCCAGCTCTGTTCGGCTTTTTCGTCTTTTGACAGACGTCACGGAACTCATTTGTCGCACCTCTCTTCCCCATATTCGGCCGTCGTAATCGGTTTTTGGCTTTTTCCCACCCCCAAAATGCCAAATGTTCATGTGGACGTGGCCAATTCCTTCGACTTTCTTGGTATCCATATTGGAACTTCTCTTGGGCCCCCCAATTTTCTTAACAAGTTTCCCTTATAAATCTTAATTACTTGCGTCCTTGTCTTTCTCCTTCGGATTCGCCTTCTATCGTACGGCTGGCCATAATCAACCATATTTCCTCCCGAACCTTTCGCTGTTGCTTTTGATAATTTCTTGTCGTCCATGGGGGCTAATTTCTCTCCCCCGAATGACTGCCATCACACTTCCAGGGCCCCTTTCTTTTTCACCTTGATTCGACAAGTAATCTGGAAACAGGTTCTTTCGGCCTTGCAATATTCGATCTAATTAACTGGCAGCCACAAAGCCCACCGAAAAGTTTTCATTATGGTTGGCCTCATCAAAATATTATGCCTTATTCCGAAATTTTGGTAAATGGGCCCCCTACTAGCAATGTTCTGAACTTCTGGGCCCCCCAAATGAAGAGCCCAACTCTGTCGCGCTAATTCTTTTCCCTTTCTTCTACCTCGATCTGCCAGTACGCGGATGAAAATCCCCCTAAAATTTTGGCCCCTCTAACTTCATCACCATTTCATTTACAGTTGGTGGCGTTTCCCCGTGGAATCGTGACCATGTTGAGTCTTCTCGCGTCTAGACACAGACAATGTTTCCCATTTTCTTCACCACCAAACGGACTTATATGGGGTTTTGCTTTTCGGACAACCCCCTTTTTCCCCTTTTTCCAATAATTTGGGCCCCTGCTCTTTTAAACACTTGTGGTCGGATTTGTTTCGTAAAAAAGGCGTTATCTTTTAACGCAGCAAAAGCCCTTTCCAACCCCCAAAAAACTAAAAATTCTCTTAACAGTTGACAAACTCTTACCGGACCCTTCCATCGATGCCTCTTGCAGCCCTTTCTACATTTTGGAAATTTCTTCCATACTACGCAGTTCGTCTCCTTCGCCTCCGCCCCATCAAGTTCAGCGACCAGCCTACTTTCAATAGAACCTCGTGGCGGGGCATTATCTTTTGCTCCTACTCACACCCCAAAACATCAGTGCCCCATCCACGATACGTCACGGATCACCCCCCGGACAACGATTGCTGCTCCCCGATCTTCTTCTCCCAAATCTTCCCCACAGATTTTTTTTCCCTGCTATTTTGGCCCTTTCCCTTTTCCCCATGACCCGCAAGCTTCCGTCAGTAATTCAATCAACATGTGCCTTCCTTTTGCCCTTCTTCAAAATTCCCCCGCACCTTCCTGCCCGTATCTACTAGCGCGAACTTCCCCCGTAGCACCTGCCGCAAAATCAAGAGCCCCCCTCGCCTTCCCTTTTTCTTCTCAGCAATTCGTCACCTCCCAAAGACAATCTCCTTGGGCCCCAATCGTTCGATATTTCTTTTTCGTCTCGTTTGGGTTTTGACCCCCCTTTTCGCCCCAAAAGTGTTCATTTCCCCCCTGGTACGATTATCGCGCGCTCCTTCCGCCCCGTTTGTCCCGGACCTCTTGTTCCATTCGTTCCGCGCCTGCTCGTTCGCCTCCTTGGCTTTGGTTTTTGCGCCTGCCCCTCGCCCTCTTCCCTCCTCAAATTCTCTTTGCCCCCTACTGCGCCCATTATCTTGCCGATATCGCCCTCCGTTGTAGGGGGTTGCCATTTTTCCCTTCCCGGGTTGGGCCTTCCCCTCACGCCCCCTCCGTTTTGTCGTCGTTCGCCCTCAACCGACTTACTCTCTCTATCAATCCTCTATGGTTTCCGGGATATTATTCCGTAAGTTTCGTATTCCCCTCGGCATTTGTGAATCAAAATTGAAAACTTCCTGGGTTGAAACTTCGCTACATACTTTAAACGCGCTGACTTTACGGTGCAAAAATCCTCTGGTTTTGGCTCCCTTTATATCGTTCCGACATCGCCGGTATTTTTTCGAAACGGTGGGGTTGGTTCCAATACCTTTTAAAAATTTCTCGCGCCTTCCCATAAATTTGCGGTTTGGTGTTATTTCCCCGCCCCCAATGCTGCGCCGGGCTAAGGGGTTCCTCGACAAACCTCAAAATTTACCTTCCCCGGGAAATTTATTTCTTTTAAAATAGTTCTCGAGTGCCGTCAAAACGATATGGTTGTTCTCTGCTCTCCCCGTGAAAACGTAGATAATTCGGGAACGTTGCATTATCGCGTAACCCTTGCCATTCAATCTCGCGCTGCTAAACCCCCGCTGTTCGGGTGCTTTTGTTCAATTTCTTTATCGGCTTCCTTTTTCGTCCCCCCTCTGCCAATTTCCGACTATCGAATTCTCCTGAACAGCCGTTTTTAAAATTTTCCCATCGATTTTATGATCGATTCCTCGACACGACCCGCACGTCTTGCTGTCGCGCTTTCCCCCAAATCTTGCCCTTCCTGTCGATTTCTGACAATCGCGTTTCTTGCAGCCGTACCATTGTTGTAAAGTGCCCCGTCGATTGAATTTCGCCTACACCTGTACTGAGCTGCTGGTTAACACCTTTTGAACTCGGCGGTTTTTTGACGTCTCTTGCACCGTTTTCGCGTTTTTTTCTAACCTAGTGAACCGGGGAATTTCTCTACTTTAAATGCGCTCACTTCGTCTTGAATTTTTGACCTGCGACTTGCCCCCATTCTGCAATTTTTTGCGCAGCTTTATACTTCTATTCTCCTCTACAACTTCCTCAAATTTATTCTCTATCTGTTTTGCAAGTTGTTTCCCAAATCCCCTTCCTTCTCATTTCTTGCAAGTTGTTTTTCCCCCCCTTCCTTCTCATTTCCTGCATTACCTTCATCGACAAGTGGGTTCCGATGCCTTTCACCTCGGCAATTTCACCTGGGTTCGGCTCATTTTACCTTCGTATCTGTCCAATATTCCCCCCCTTTAATTCTAATTCCTCTAGATTTGGCCCCCTTCATCCTCATGCGGCGAAATTGTTTCGAAACCGACCCTCCCCTGTAAACATTTTGCCTCGCTCTCCATTTTGAATTGTCTATGTTTTCACAATTGGAATTTTTACCCAGCCCCTTGCGTACTATTGTAGTGTCCCAGTATTCGTCCTACTCGACCCCGTTGCGCGCCTTATTTAAAATCTTCCACTTATCCCCAAAACTTATGTAACCGCCCCGTTGCGGCGACTATAAATAAAAAATATACCGAATCTCTCTACTCTATATAAAAACTATACAAATTTAACCCTCCCCTTTTTCCCTTTTTCTAAAACTGTCCCCTTTATCTCCCAATGTTTAAAAAAATTTAGGGGGAGGCTGGTTGGCCCGTAAAGGGGCCTAACGAGATACTTGGACCTTGGGCGTAGGTCACTGTTTTAAAAAAAATCACGAAATCATATCATATGGCTTACTGTCAACCCAAAAACGTCCGGGATTATTTTTCTTTTTTTGGTTTTTCCCCTCTCCCCCTCCTGGGAAAATAACAAAAAAACTACCAAAAAAACAATAAAAAACAAAAAAACAATACCTGGAAATACAAAAAACCTTCACCTATTTCCCAAACGACAAAAAAACAAAAAAAATCATTCACCTTTAATGCGCCCCTATTCTGTCTGAATATAGCCCATTATTATTTCCCAAAACTTGGTCTTGTACATTAAATCTAGTCTTTCTTTTTTCCCCTTTATCTGAACTATTAAATTACCAAATTTACTTTCCCCTTTTGGAAATCCCCTCCCTAACGCCATTGTTCCAAACCCTCCTTATACGTAGCATCCATTAAATTTATCTCCCCCCATCCCTCATTTCCCCCCGTTTTTCGACAAAATTTCTTTAAATGAAGAATGTCCTCGATTAAAACTACTCACAATTATTATACTAGTTTTTTTTAACCGACCCACAATATGGCGACGTTTCGCGAACCCTTTTTTGTAAATATATAAATATCTTCCCTTTTTTCCCATTAACTCGGGTTACAAGCACGATAATTTTCTATTCCACGAAACCAATTTTTTTTAAAATAAAATTTTTGCGGAGCGTTTCAACATCATCCTATTCAAGCTACTTCGCCCGCTCCTCCCGTCATTTTTGTCGGATCGTCAGCTCTTTTTCTTTTAACATCCCCGATCCTGTTGCTTCTCCACAAATATTACATCATTTAATTTAATTCCATTTTCTGTTTCGTAGCCCTCGGAAAATTTCCCCAAAGTTGCATGTTTCCAAATTTTTTTAAATGATTTATTTGTTGGTTCTTAAAGTTTTGTTTTTATTGCTTCACGCGTTCTCTTTAAATTTTTTTACAAACCCTTTTGGTTACTGAACCTTAAAACCCAAAAAGGCTTCTGTCTTTTACAAACTGGAATTTATACTATACAAAATGTTCATATCTTTCGACCTGATGCGATTTCCCTTTAAAAAAACTTCAAACGACTTCCCCTGAACCTTTTTGCCCTATCTTTTTTCCCCAAATTTTAATTTTCGGTTTTCCGTTTACTTCTAAAAAATATTGCTACGCGACTCGCCTTCTCTGTTTTACAGTTCATGTTAATGTTACATTTTTTATTTATTCTTTGACTTTTCCTTTTTTTGGGGAATCATGGAATTTACAATAGTTATCTTGAAAAATTTCTCACTTTCTCCCATCTTTTTCTTTGTGTTTATTTTAAATGTATTCTTGTGATAGTATTTTTTTACATTTACATTTTATATACTGAAATGGGCTGATCCCCAAGTTTCATTTTCTACTTTCTTTAATTATTGAAATATCAGAGTAGAAAAAACTAAATCAATGGATTTGCCCTTTTTAAAAATCCACATGAGTATAGGAACTGGAATTATGCAGAAACAGATTATTTTGTTAACCTGTTATTCAACAGGTTCCATCTTTTTGTTAAGGGGACAGTTCCAGCTGATTTGACATTAAGTCATGTTATAGTTTTACTTTTTGGGTGCATTTCCCATTTTGAGTCCCAATCCTGACATATTAAATTTTGGAGGCTTTCCACAATGATATTCAAATTTTTTTTTCACATTAGTAATTTTAATTCCCCCCTAGTTCCCCATACTGTGTGGATATTTTTGTCTTTAATCTACAAAAACTATATTTTCCTTTCAATAAAAAGTTTCCCCCCCTCTTTTGAACCCCGCTTTTTTTTCTATTACAAAAATAAAAAAATTTTACTTTCCCTTCTTTTTCTGTAAGCCATGTTTCAACACAAATCACAATTCCAATTTTTTTTTAAAGGGCTTTTTCAGTTCCTCTGATCTTCTGAGGGTGCTTCTATATTCAAAAAAAAATCTTAAATCACACTTGTGAATTTATTTGACTTGGACCGTCATTTGTTTTGTTTTCCAACTCCTCATTGACTTCTGATTCTTTTCATTTTTTCAATTTTTTCATAATATATTATTCTCCTTTTCATTTTTTTTATTTATATATCTGGTTTTGCTGACAACCAGTCCTGGAATATTCTCTTATATTTTTAGCTAGCATAGGGAAATTATTTTTGGGTGTTCATTATTTCAATAAATCAAAACCTTTCCATTGGGATGGGAAAAAAAAAATTAATGTATCTGAAATTTGATTTTGTATTTCACTGATGTATTTGCACAAGATCTTCAGGTACTGATGATATTTTCACTTTCTTTTAACACTCTGAGATCGTTCTGCAGATTTCATTGCTGTCTGAGGTGCTGGAATTATTTGTTGAATGCAATCTCTTTCCTTTGTCTGTATCCTGTGTTTTGGCTGTATCCTTCCTTGGTTGTAGCTTGTTATCCACACTTTACTTCATTACTCCTACACAGACTCTTTTTTCCTGTTCCATAACCTGTACATCACTGCTTACTTCATTACTCCTACACAGACTCTCATTTTCATTTGGTTCAACACATACGTTCAACACGTGTTTCATCATTGTTAGATCTTGTACAATATTTGGCCGTGTGTCCTTCTTGTTGACATAAAAAGCAGCTTATTTTATCTGTAGAGATATACACATAATACTTGGTAGAATCATATATAATTGACATATGTTCAGGAAGTTTGTCTATTTCATTGGTTCCAGATATATTTGCCTTCTGAAGCTTAGATGTGTTGATAATAAAGGTTGTTTATACAGCTTTTATATAAGTAATAGTTGCACTATTTTAATTTGAATTCTTTGAGTTTTTAAATCAATAAGTACATAGTTAGGTATAATGGGACAAAAATTTGGAAAAAATGACTCTTTTAGTCTTTGTGATCAAGCCCTTATTTCCAAATAATGATTTTTAACTTTTATTTTTTTTGCAGCCTTCTGCAGTAACTTTATCTGCAATCTAGATTGCGAGGAAAACATATCCTACCTTGAAAATAGAGATTCATACCGTATATTTTCTGGTCAACTATTTGTCCGATCGCTACAGTATATTCTTGAACATTTAACCCTTCAACAGAATCAATAATTATAGCACTTTTTTTTTTGGATACATGGTTCCCTATAACACATTGGCATACATTTCTCAGATTCTCTGATGGCATCTTGTGGGTTTTCATTTCACTAGGTGTATCCTTTTTTTCTCAGAAAATTAGTGGAAGCAGATAAACTGCCCCCGCTACGTGTAAACTTTAAGTTCAGTTATTATTGGGGAAAACCCCACTTCAAACACAGTTTGCAAGTAAACAAAATTATTCGCCAACCTAAACTTGTCAAATAACTCGCCGCCTCCTCCCATCCGTACCGGACGGTGGTTCCTCCCTCTCTGCTCTAATTAGAAGCACTATTAATATAACAACTGCAGACTGGAAGCCGCGAGAGTTGAAGTGCTTCAGCTCGACACTGCGGAATTTCCGTATAGCGCGTGGGGCTCCACCGGGACGACTGTTCAAGACCGAGGCTCGAAGCCAAGTGACCACTACTTTCCATTCTAGAAAAATACGAAACTTGAGTTTGGACGACCATCTGTATAGGAGAACATGCGTTTATTAAACGAAAACGGGGCCGTTTAGGTATCCAATTGCAATCATTGAAAACGTTTAAATATAAACTACCCTAAAAAAATATCACAAAACAATTTTGATCACCAGCTTAACATTGTTTACTTTGAAATTTTTAACACCTCAAAACCTACAGAAAAAACCCATATTTTCAGTTTTTAAAACCAATTCAATAAATATAAGCATTTATTCACGTTATAATTTGTAAAACACTTAAAACATCTAATATGTTATTTAATTAATGTCTTCATCGGAGGTCTGAGATTAAAAAAAACTGATAAGCAGAGAAAATTAAAGTAATTGTGAGTAATTGATGAAGTTGAATGATCAAATGGAAAACAATGTCTCTACTTCATATAATCCATCTTCTTTAATTAACATGTAATTACACGTGATAAATATATTTAAATATGCAAATTAATGAAATGTTTTGAAAGTAAATTTATAATGAAACGTTGATTCATCAGCAAGTATTATATTATTGAATACATTTTTGTGATTCATGTGCTCCTGTGTGAATCGCATAGTACACGTGATTCATGTCAGTTTCTCAGAATAATACAAAATCTCTAGACACATACAATAACATAATAGTTGCGAAATGTTATTTAGACATGGGATCATAAGATATCTTATTACAATACGAGTTTGGGGAATTATCAAGCAAAACTCTGAAGAAATTGTTAACCTATGAATATTGTAATAAATATTACCATTTGAATATCATAGAAAGTTAAAGCAATTAATCAAAATTCATTCAAACTATAATTTTTGTTTTTAAAATTTTATTCCTTGCCCTGCAAAGATGACATCTGACAGTACTTATGTTGACAGTTCTGTCATGGGGTTTTTCTAATATTACGCAGTACGCAAATTATTATTTTAGTATTAACGAAGCATAGACACAGGGCTTGATTTCTGTCGGAACGCGATGGAACGGCGTTGGGGTTCCTCGGAAATAATTACTAGATTTTATTATATAACTATTGCTATTAATAATTAAATTGAGGCGCGTTCAGGGACTTAAGATTTTAAAAATAAAGCACTGGATAAATGAGTCATAATAACTCTTATGGCGACACTGATCTCTGTTTCGTCTGTTTGACAGACAACCCAAAGTGTATGGTCTAAGTTTATTCCCCTAAATAAGTTTATCTTACCATACAAACAATTTACAGTGTTTATGTTTAAAACAAGTGATGCTTGTTTTTCACACATGTCTTTCACGTCTTATTCTAATCGCTACCAATATACAATACGGACTACGTGAACTTGAAAAAAGAAACAAAAAACACCTTTTCCCAGCAGAAAATATTTTCTACTCGCCGATTAGATCTCGGTCTTTAAAGTTAACACGCCGGACACTTTCCCCTATCCACCATTACACGCAGACTTCCCCCTTTTCCCTATCGAAAAAGTGAAGATTTGCTTTTCCAGTTTTAAAAAGTGTTTAATTTACATTAATTCAAGCTTATTTTTAAAAGAGATTTCATGAAACAAAAATCTCTGGCGTTAATATTGGCTCTCGACAATGTTAATAGGCATTTTTTTAAAATTTTTCAAAAAATTCATATCTTCGCCAGAATTGAACGTACGGCATTTTAAACGTCCCCTGCATCGAGGAATAGATTTGTAGAAAAATTGGAGCCTTTTGAGAAAATTTGAAAAATATAATGAGGTTTGGTGTATAGTACCTTCAAAATTAAAGATTCGTTTCAAATTTGAAGATTCGTATATTAGCCAGTTCGTCAAGGAATATCCATTTGGTGAAAATCATGTTTATTTTAGGGTCTAGAATTACGGATTGTCAAAGAGGTTTTTTGGGAAAAACCCCTTTTCGTGTTCAAAACAAGTGTTTTACGCTTGTATAGAAAATAATACATGAACAATACCGACAATCCACTTTTTCGAAGAGCGACTTACAAATGTTTTTCTGAAAATTTCGACACGCCCTTCTGCAGCATTACGTAACCCCTTCACTAATAAACTTGGAAATTAAAATTTCCCGCGTTTAGGATTTGAACTCAGGACCTTAAGTCTGAGGTCTGGCTCGACCCACTGTGTCACAGACACTTCAATGACACTGTCAGGCACCTATTACGAAAATAATAATATCGTGATATTCATTGCATAGATTTTTAATTAAAAAATCTGCTACATGTGTAAAAGATATCAATTTTACAATAAGAATGCAAACGCATAAAACCCCCCAACTACATGCTCATTTTCAAAAATTTTTTTCCCAAAACTAAGTTCTCTACAACCCTGTGCAGGTATTTCCCCCGCTCTTATCGTTCGGCCTATCCCAAGGTTGAATCTCACAGATGAAAGTTAGATAACGGGGACTTCCCGGGGGCCCGGCAGCAGTCGTCTGAAGTCAAATTCAATGGAAATATTTATACTTGTTTTTAAAAGACACACTAAAAAAAGTGGGACCTCAAAACCACATGCATTATGTGTTTTATAATGGATACAAATATTATAACTTAAATTTAAACCCACAAAATTTTCCTCCCCAAAAATTATTCGCCGGATAATTCGATCTTATATTACAACGTTCCCCAGTATGACCCCACTTCCCCATTACACCAAGAAACTCTTTGACACTTCTCTATCACAAAGATTTTTTTTAAACTGTCATATATCACAGATTTGACAAAAAGGGAACGTGCAAGTTTAGGTGCCTTTTTAACTACAGACGGAAACAGTCAGACTTTTTCCCTTTAGTTTTTTGAGAAACAAGGTCAAAAAAACTGGATTCTACTAAAAATATTGGAAAAAGTAATTTACTATATAGGGAACAACATTTACCCCTTTTGTCGTTAAGAGCTCAAAATTAAATTTTTGTCGAAAAATCACCTCTAGACATGTTACAATACTTTTTCTTCCTCGTAATTCCAGAAAATGAAAAATTTTTCTTTTTTCTATTCAAATTTACAATCAGTTTAAAATTTAAAAAAACCCAAAAATAGTATGATGGTTTATTAAAATATAAAATAAATACAAAAAGAGAACCTCCTTTCTTTACTTGGGATTCTTCGCAAATCTATAAGACAAACATAATAAAGCATTATTTCAACAATATTCGAATTATTCTTGAGGATCTATGGGAAAAATTTGCCGGGCCCGGAAAAAAAGTGTTAACTCATGTTTGAAATATAGAAAATAATCCTGTAACTCGTGTTGCCAGAGGGGAAATGTCTCGGGATGCTGAATCAAATCTAAGCCGAATTGCTCCCCCTCCCGGTTTTTCTAATCGCAAAAACCCCCAAATTTACAATCTACAATTTCACGTGGTTTTTTGCGATTTAAAAAAAAAGAGGGTGGCCCGATTCGGGTTCATTCAAAATAGAAAAACATGTTCAAATTTTGAGTCCAACCGCCCATACAAAAAAATTTCAATTTAGAGTTTTTTTTTTTTTTTTTTTTTGGGGGTGATCCCAATTCTGGCTTAGATTCACGCGTCGACATAAAAGAAAAAATTTTCAACCTCTGGGTCGCAACTTTTTCCCGAATGCCTGGGATTAGTGAAAAAGGCTAAATGAGGCCCATTGTAATATGAACAAAAATCGTTTAAAAAAACTCCACAACCAAAATACACTTACCTTTGATGGGGGTAAAAAATTTTCATACACGTGTACATGTTCATACAAAGTATAATTAATCAATCAGGAAGTTAGGTCAGGAAAGTCTGGAGAGTGAACAGCGAGTAATAAAATGACTGACAGATAATGAACTGGAGTAATCAGCAAAGAAATTAACGAGTAAAGAAGTGCATGGACGGATTGAGAAAAAAGCAGAAACAGTCCTGAAGAACAAAGAACTAGTATCAGAACTGTGTGGAAAGTAAACGAATTTCAATGAGGAAAGAAGACGTGGCAAAAAAAGGGAGAGTAAGGAAAGAGCCGATGTCGAAAGCAAAGAAAATCAAAGCAAAGAATATGGAAAAACAAAACGTGGAGATGGAAACAAGAGAAGGTGATAGGGGCCAATGGCGAGAGAATAAAGTAGAATATCTTACAAAGGATTATGATTAGCAATTACAAAATGTAGAGCAGAGTACAAGATGACAATGCAAATAAGGAAGACAAAAAGTCCAAAACAAGACAAAGTCCCACAAAGAACAAGTAAAGTAGATGTAAGTCAGACCGGTGGCCGAGATCGCTAAGGCAGTAGTGTCGTAGTGATCTCAGACCGAAGTCGCGGGTTCGAGTCCGCCAAACAGGAATGTAGGTTGTATTTGTGTTCGTCCTTTCACCCCTTATCATCACCATATCGTTTCGTCCTCATAGTTACCAGACCGTTAACAGCAATAGTGGTCGCTAATGGCCTAAGATGTTGATGCGTCCGTAAATAACCAATTAAAAAAGTAGATGTA
The DNA here is from genome assembly GCA_964035755.1 of Teleogryllus oceanicus. Lineage (NCBI taxonomy): Eukaryota > Metazoa > Arthropoda > Insecta > Orthoptera > Gryllidae > Teleogryllus > Teleogryllus oceanicus. The sequence goes on along the minus strand of CAXIVR010000002.1, from coordinate 85,667,302 downwards.
AATAAATAGAAACGTAGAATAAGAAATGAAACAGGAATGTAAAGGAAGACGTAATGAGAACAATACAATGAAGATAAGTGCAGACGGAAAATGCAAAGGAAATCAGAGTGGAGAAGACGGACATGCGTTACCTAGCGAGGGAGGGCTAGGCGGCAGCGGGCTGAGCGGCGCGGGCGGGGCGTGCGGGGGCGCGGGGCCGGGGGGGGAGAGGTCGAGGAAGGCAGGGGGCATTGGAGAGGTGAAGCAGGGCGGAGGCGAGGGCGGAGCTGGGAAGGGGGGGAGGTTGGTAGCGCGGGTCGGAAAGCGGCAGGGTCGGACGGCCTAATGGGAGGAGGACAGGTTGGCGGGGAGGCATAGAGGGGCGGGGCTGAGGAAGGGCGGAGCGGAGGAGGTAGCGTGGTGCGGAAGGGGGGGGGGGGGGGGGGGGGCGGGGCGGGGGGGGAGGCGGGCGGGGGAAGGGGGCGGGGGGCGGGGGGGGGGAAGAGGGAGGCAGGGCGGTGGAGGGAGGCGGTAGTGCGGGGTGGGGCAGGGCGGGACGCTGCAAAAGGGTGGGGGGGCGCAGGCAATGAGTGGTCGTCGCGCGCTCTCAGTGCTCCGACGCTCTTCGCGCGAGCCGCCGCATTGTCTGCGATGAATGGGATCTAAGGCTTCAACGCCCCGACAGCGCGGGAGGGACACAGCAGGATTTGTAACGACCGCTGCAACGGCGGCGCCACGCCGCGCGCGCCCGGCGACACGAGAGGCTCTGCGATGGGCTGCGGAAAGATAAAGGGACACAGACGTCGCAGCGCTGGGCAGGCGGCCGGTGCCCCGTGATATGAGCGAGGGAGCTTCATGTCGGCGTTGGCAGGGGGGTAGCGTGTGGGAAGGTAGTTCCGCGATTTGGGAGATATGACAGTATTTGAGTACCATTTTAGGAGCATGCGTCCAAATAATTTCATGATGAATGCGTTGGGATTTAACAATTGAAAGAGTTTGAAAGAGCCTGAACAAATATATGCGTAGTCCGGGCGTAAGTCAACAATACAAGAGTTTAAGAAAGTTCACGAAAATAAAGGTTTATTTGAAACACTTTCTTTAATGTGGAAACATATATTATCAAAAATAATAATGCGAATAAATGCTTATATTTATTGAATTGGTTTTATAATAACCTGTAAAAACATGGGTTTTCTGTAGGTTTTGAGGATGTTGAAAACATTCAAATAGTAAAGGCAATGTTAAGACCTTAAATATTGTTTATTTGATATTTTTCTTAGGGATAGTTTATAATGTTATATATAATTGTTTATATATAATAATTTATAATGTATATAATAATTTCTTAGGGATAGTTTCCAAAGATTGCACATTAGATACCTTGAATGGCCCGTTTCGGTTTAATAAACCGCTACGTGCAAAATTCAAGGTTTTGATAGATTCGTAGAATGGAGAGTAGCGGCCAACAAACCACTTTCAAACTCTGACGATACTGAAATGTAGTCTGTGTTGGGAAGGTCATATCACTTGACCACCAAGTTCGTTCTATGTATTTTCATTGGGAAATGCTAGCGCATTGATATTTACTAAACTGTAAACAAAGTAAATCTCTTTGAATTGTTATAACATCTGTTTTGCTTTCTTTTAGTAGTATCAACTCGTTTTACCAAGTACGTGAGTTTGTTATATTTTTACACGCTACAATAATTTAATCTTACAAGTATTTATTTTCAAGCATTTAGGAATTCATAAATTTATATATATATATATATATATATATATATATATATATATTAATGTTGTTTAAAAATATGTATTAACAATGCGTAGATTTAGCACATGATGCTTTTAGCTCTGATTTGAATATTATACAATGAAATCATCAAATTAACAGTTTTAGAAAAATGATCCTGACTTATTGAATGATACATTGAATTGAAAATATTAACTTAAAGTTTATATAGGTTCATTTAGAAATTTCTATACCTATGTAAATATTGTGATGTGTGATTCCACTCATATGATCTTTGAAGACACAAAATAAATATTTCTTTATTTGAAAACTTTAACATTCTATTTATCCAATTCAATACAGTTTACAGCAAACAGGTAATAGTATGTTTTCCTATTTTTCTTTAATGGTAATGGGTAAATGAGAGAAACATACCGGGTGAGGCACCTAAGTTGGCCACAGCAAATATCTCCGAAACGGTTTGAGGTATCGGAATCCAGTTTTCGCCAATTTGGCGTAGATGATTGGGGAAATAACATACTTAATTTTCTGGTTTGTAACTGTTGTAGTTTTGGAGATATTGACACAAATTTCAGCGGCAGGGTAGCGCGGCTTAATGGGAGGCAGTACAGGGTAGAGCGGGGCATGGGAGGCGGGAGGCATAGTGACACGGGTGGGGAAGGGCGGGGCTGAGGAAGGGCGGAGCGGAGGTAGGTGGCGGGTCAAGGCTTCAGGGCGCGACGGAGTGAAGCGGTGCGGAGGCGAGTGGGGGAGGGAAGGGCGGGGCTGAGGAAGGCAGGGGGCGGGGTGGAGAGAGGCAGGACCGGGTAGAGCGGGCGGAAGGGGGAGGGCAGAATGAAGCAGAGCGATGGCGAGAGGCGGGAGGGAAGGGCGGGGCTGAGGAAGCGGTAGCGTGGTGCGGCGGCAGGGCGGGGCGGTGGAGGGAGGCAGGGTGGAGGGAGGCAGAAGATTTAATGTGGATCATATATTCCACTTCAATGTAAAGCAATATTTGAAAAATATAGTATTTTAGTTTTCGATAATATAATTTCACACAACTATCTTGTCCAATAAAACATTCCCCGAGGGACTCGTGGTGTTTCAGTTTCGTCTAATCTTCTACAGTAACAGTACTCCTCCAATAATATTGTAATATTGTAATATTGTAATAGCGCTACTGATCCTATTAAATTTGTTAAAAATGTAATTGTAAATAAATGTCTAAAATCTGAAAGTTAACATGTCTCAAGGGTAGATTTGAATTGCCTAATGAGTAGATTGCACTAGCGTTCTCGGAAAAGTACGGTCGAATACACTGGGAAGGTTCCAAGAAGAGTTCCACTGCTGAGACCATACATATTGCGTTTAGAGTATGTTGCTGCTTACAGTGTTCTAGACCATCAGATTGCTCGTCCCCTTCCTTCCATTTTGTGCTTTCACTGACGCACGAAACTGCTCAAAGTGAGGCGCCAATTTGAAACTCAAACACTATTGTAAATTTGGTATTGTCTTTCCAGCACGTATTCCACAGGCAAGAAATCTTTCATAACAGTTGAAATACCTTCTTTTATTGTGAAAAAACACTGGCGACCTATGCTAAAAACATCCATTATTTTCTTCCGCTACGAAATCGTCGGCATTAATATCTGCATTCCGAATGAAAACATGTATAACACCGATGCATCGGTATTGCTCTTGCGAGCGTTTTTACGCAGGCGAAGGAGACGTCAGACCGACCAGACGGAGCCCGCCCGCCCGCGGCTGAGGTCATCGCAGCAGCGCACAGAGGGTCGAAATACCTCCCGAAGAACGCAAAACCGCTTCTAGGATTTCCAAGCAAGAGGTTTAACGATTGATCAGATTAAACTAAAATTGAACAGCATAAAATGCGTAACTTTGTTAAAATTTAAATTAATTTTTATGTTGATTTACGTTTTGTTTCCGTGATTCCTAACGTACAAATATGTTTGAATGTGACTATACACATTAAATGATATATGTTCCAGAAGGTTTCATTCTTGAGCACGTGTTCCTTAAAATGGAATTGACACATAATTTCTATTTTATGCACACGATTAGGCTGTTTTATTCTCTCGGGGCATTATTTTATCCACTACATCTAAGAAATACTCGCGGGAACAAGGATAGTTTTTATAGAATTTTCTCAATTACACTAGTAACGAACTATTAGTTACTTGATGCTAACACAAGCTCTCAACAATAAAACATATTTCACACATTAAATTGTAAAGGGAAAAATTGTAACAATTTCCTTGTGTTAAAATAAGACAGAGTACGCACACATGTACATGCTCCATACACGCGCACACGCATGCACTCCTCAAGCCTTTACGCATACACTCAAAGATGCACCACACACATCGTGTTGCACACAACAAATCACTTACACTCAAAACGTACTTGCACTCCCGCCATAATCTCCTCTACCTCCTGGATACATAGTGTTTATTTAATTTTTACTTCATTATTTTAATTTTTGTTTTTATTTAATTGTGTGGATTAACATTACTTAATATACACTACACTTACGGTTCTAACGACCTTAGAAGTTGACGCGCCCAGTACTACTAATCAATTAATCAAATATAATTGTCTTTAGTTAATTAATTAGACTGTTGGTGATGTAGATACCTTATTAATTCACAGTAAATAAACAGAGGTTGTCAGGTATCAAATCTATATTTCTTCTTAAGATCTTTTTCGATCGCGTAGCGATCATCGTCAGAGCTTGCAGCTGCTGGGCGGAAAACGAAGTTCAGAACTTCGTTTTCCGCCCAGCTACTTCTGACGATGACCCTACGCGATCGAAAACTAGAAATAAATATAGATTTGATACCTGACAACTTTTTATTGTCTTTAGTTCTTGTAATTTTGTTAGTAGCATTACGACCGTTTGGGACCATTGTACGGCGTAGGCGGGCGACCGCTGGCAGTGGCAGGGCAGGAAGGGAAGGAAGGGAGGGGGGCGCGGCGCGGCAAAGTCGGCGGGATCGGCTTTTGCGCGGCGGCGCGGTGCAGGCAGCACGGGCGGCGCGGGTGGGTGGGCGGGCGGCGCGGCGTGGAATTTTGCGTCTGGACGGCGCGGCGGCCGACTACCGGCGGCGGCTTCAGAAAGGATTGCCCTTCAATTCGCCTTCCACGCAAAAGGTTCGTACCACCCGGCACGAGTAAAAACTTTGTATATTTTTATCGCGTAATAAGTTCTATCTCGGTAGGAGTTCGAGTTTGCGTCCTGCCGAGTCCACTTTGGAAGGGCGACGGAGCGCAAGAGAGGGGCTGGAGAAGGCTGGAGTGGGGAGGTCGCGAGGGAGGTGGGGAGGGGAGGGTTGGATGGCACCGGCTCGCGGAAGTAGCGATGGCGCAGAGCTCGAAGTGCACGAGAAATATCTGGAGTATGGACGTAGCAGGGTGCGATGTGATAGTAGCAATGTGGTTGCAAAGGGGTTGGAATGAGTTGATATACTAGGATGCGGAGATCACATTCCAAGATGGCGTGTATAGTAAAAGATGGTGATGTGATGTGGGTTATTCCGATATGAAGGAAGCGCGGTGGGGAGCTGGTGTCACTAGGAGACGCATGACTCGAGAAAACTCCTGGACATGGCCGTCAAGAGAAATGAGTGCAGAAATAGAAGTGCAGTATCTGGGTCAATTGGACGATTCGGTGACTGCATGATTGATCGACAGGACGTTTGAGTGACTGAATGACTGAGCGGCTGGGCGACTGAGCGACTGGGCGACTGGGCGACTGGGCGACTGGGCGACTGGGCGACTGGGCGACTGGGCGACTGGGCGACTGGGCGACTGGGAGACTAGGCGACTGGGAGACTGGGCGACTGGGAGACTAGGCGACTGGGCGACTGGGCGACTGGGCGACTGGACGACTGGACGACTGGACGACTGGGCGACTAGGCGACTGGGCGACTGGGCGACTGGGCGACTGGGCGACTGGACGACTGGGCGACTGGGCGACTGGGCGACTGGACGACTGAGCGACTGGACGACTGGACGACTGGGCGACTAGGCGACTGGGCGACTGGGCGACTGGACGACTGGACGATTGGGGGACTGGGCGATTGGGGGACTGGGCGACTGGGCGAATGGGCGACTGGGCAAAGACGAGTCAAGAAGAAACAGTTTGGGGGACTACGTAAACGGCGGGGAATGGGAAAGGCACCCTACGGACATCCGATTCCAGAGACGGCGCTGTTGTGTGGCAACAGTGGTAACAGCGAGCGCGCATCGCGATGTGGCGGGCGAGATGTGGCTGAGAGTTTGCGGGAGAGTTGATGGGCCGGCGGGGCAGCGATGCGGGAAGCTGCGTCGGAGGGGTGGCACCACTGCAGCGGCGCGGGGAGCGGAAGGAAGAGGAAGAGGGGGAGGGAGGGAGAGCGAGAAGCGAGGAGGTGAGCGTGCGACTCAAACGCGGGAAAGTGGAGCGATAAATCTGTGCGCGACGAACTCGTGAAATGGACCGAGACGCTTTACGCTGCTCGCCGGCGTTTCAACGCGAGCAAGGAGATACTTTTATTAAACATGGTCGGCGAAATTCGCAATTTTTTACAGGCGTGTAATTTTTATCTAGTGCCAAAACTCGGCGCATTTATCAGAAGACTCGAAGGATGCTCTGACTAATTATCAATCGATTATGAGGGTTTTCATTTATTTTGTAAAAAATTAACACTAATTACTAACTTTCTTTTAGACCCAGGCGTTGCAAATACTTTTAGGATTGCTTTAATATATCACTAGCAAATAAGATACATTCCAGTGATTTTCCTTTTGTAAACTTTTGAAAACTGAAAAGTTGTCAGAGCAAACGGAAACTTGTAATGAAGCGTTCTACATTCATTTATTTTGTAAAAAATTAACTTTTGGAAATTTTCAATCGATTATGAGCGCAGAAGATTAGCCGTCGAATTCCAACATTGTATTTAATTCAGTCTTCTGTAAGACAGATATTTACTGTTAACAGTCTGCTACATTTACTTCATTGGTTTATATTACTGACACAAATTAAAACAATTTTGAATGTTTCATAGTTCTTAAAAATTGTAATCCACCGCATTATCGAGGAATTTATTCTCTAGGCGAATACAAGTATAAATATATAGTAATACAGTTTACTGCACTGTACTAAATAGTTATGTTATTCTGTCTCAATATTCTAATTTTATAAATTAATTGGGCGATAATTTTGCACGCGGTTAACTGAAATAGTATGCAAAACCTAGCTTTAAAAGATAAGAATAATTTCGTTGTTACCATCCCCTTTAACAATTGAAGAAAGCACTTACTACATCATACATGGGTTTCCATCAATGATTATCGATAAGCGGATTGAATGGGTAATACGGCGAAAGCCTGATTTTGAAGGCATGGGAGTGATTTCATTAAATTCTCGAGGTTTCCCCAAGAACAGAAAACAAACGAGGAACAATCCGTTGAATTGATGGACTTTCAATTTGAGATTAGTATGGCGATAATTTGAAATTTGATCCATAAAGGGAATTAAAGAATAACGTCGCATATTACCGAAACGAATAATAATGTTGAAATATGCAAATTTAACAAATAAGGGCACTTGCATTAGCAAGAATTATGTTATACGACTCATATCATTATAAAAACAGTGTAATGACAAACTTAAAATCGAAACTGAAAGATAAATAATTACAACAAATCTACACTACTTGCGCTTCTTCTAGGACGGATTCCCTGAGAGAAGTTGAGCTTTCAATTACTTAGATTCTTGTCTTACCTAGAGGGATTGAGAAATAAATGATTTACATCCTATGTTGAAATTGTGCTGTTTGGTAGTTGCCTACCAAGCTTCAATTACGAGAAGGAAACTACCATGCGTCACACGGAATTCGAACCCAAGACATGGACATAGTCAATAGCACCAGTAAAAAGCGATCGATAAGTCATTTTCTAATAACAAAGGCAAACATTGTACTGTTCAGTGCAATACAAAACAAGATGAGCGATCATATTTTTTGTAGAAATTGTCAATAGAATTCATCGTATTAATCGTCTTACGTTTCCCGCCGTCTCCGCCCCCTAACTTCACCTCCCTTACTGCGAAGACCAGCAGCACCGCGCTGCTCCAGCACCCGATCCCCACTCCCTCCCCCGCACTCGCTCCACCACCGCCCCGCACCCGCCCTGCACCCATCTCGCACCCGCCCTACACCCGCCCATCACCAGCCTCTCACCCGCCCACTACCTGCCACCCGTCGCGCCCCCGCTCCGCCCCCGCTGCGCCCCGCTCCGCCTCCGCTCCACCGCTCCGACCCCGCTCCGACCCGCTCCGACCCGCTCAACCCCGCTCCGACCCGCTCCGACCCGCTTCGACCCCGCTCCGACCCCGCTCCGACCCCGCTCCGCCCCCGCCCCGCCCCCACCCAGCCCCCGTCCAGCCCCCGCCCAACTCTCGTCCAGCACGCGGCCCGCCCCACCCACCCCACTCGAGCTCGTCCCTCCCCGTCCCCGCCTCCGCCAGCAGCGCCCTCTGCAGGACGGGTTGCTCCATTAGCGAAGAAACGGCGCGGGCAGCGTCGCCTCCTCGCCCACCGCTTCGCTCCCTCCGGCCACCGCTCGCTCGCCCGCCCTTCTGTTCACCCTCCAACAGTCTTCGCTGCTCTGCTTCCTTGCTTCATCTGCCTTCATCCCGCTCTTTTTGACATTCGTGTGCCGACAATCTGTTCAGCTCTCTCCCCGCCTCCTCGTCTATTCCTTTGATTTCCCATGTGGTTTATTTCGTTACATTTTATTTAATTTAATTGAATACTTAGAATACCATCTAATTATCCATTTCATTCATATATCTACTATTCCTTTCAACATTTTCGATTCCATTTCAATGGATTTAACTATGTCTCGTCGACTATTTTTCCTCTACTTCTCCTCCGTTCCTTCACTCGTCTTTATGTCTTCATTTTTGTTTTTCTGACTTTGCTGTATATATTTCTTCCAACAATATGCAAATATCATTTCTTTTTTCTAGTTTTCAAATAAATATTACAGGTATCATACACCAATTCTCGGTTTGTAATTCTTGTATGGCATTAAAATATGTAATGTTCTTGTAGAAAGATATTTTCAAATATCTTTACAAACTTATTTAAATTGGTTGTGACTACGTAGATGAGGATGCACGTAAGTTGAGCTTAATGTGAACGAGATAAACGTAGGAAAGTTTCAGAATAAATGTTACATGAAACAAAAAAACGTACAGAAGTGATATAATAAATAAAAGTATACATTTTACAATACAATGAACTTATAGACCCGTTTAAATTTTCAGTAGTTTGAAAATCAATGTTTTTGAAGTGAAAACAGCTTCGTTATGTACCACCTTCGACGTAACCACCTGCTTAATATGACCATGGACTGATTAATAGTAACATCCTAGTGTTAGAACTGCGCACCACAGATGTGAATTAAATTAAGTTCACTTGTACATAAATAGAAAAGAAAGGAGAACTCTGAAATGACCAATGCACCAAAACTTGCCCCTTTACATGTTTTGAACAGGATAGTTATTTCCTACGAAATTGCAAAACACGTCCCGGGCAAGCAACTGCACTGAAACAACGGACGCATTGCGATAAAAAGACGTCTAAAATGCATACAAAGAAGCAAAGGAAAGTTTAATGCACTTAGTATTTACTTACGCACTTAAATTTGTGACAAAGAAAATTTATGAATTATGAATGCATATGCATATAAGTCATATAATGTTGTATCCTTTCTGTTTCGTCACTTTATTTTCGTTTCCTTAACTTTTTAGTTTTACAAATAATAAGTTTGACTTGATACAACGAGATATCATGTTGCTATTATGGCCTAGCCAGTTTGAATTTGGATGAAGCCTGGAGAAGGAATTTGGACGAGCGGAGGGGTATTGGAGCAATAAAATAAATGCAAGTCACGAGAATGAATTCAGAATTTCCCATCCAGCTTATTATATGTGGACTTCCGCGCGGCACTCACTTCATAAATTATTTCTTTGTGTTCAAAGAGGTATTTTTGATGCAGAAAAATTTAAAAAATTGTATCCCCGAGCATTTGCATGAAAAGACAACTTGCTGATATCTCTCTCCTTTCCTTTGTCTTTCTTAGTCCTGCTCTTTAAGTTTATCTTCCACACAGGGCCCACCCTGATCGATTTTGATTTACTCTGCCGCCCGTGACCTTTCGTGGCTCCCCGTTGCTCCTCGGAACGCCCTTTGAACTTTTTAAGGGGTTTTTACGTTTGCTACTTGCTTCGTTCTCCGGTATTCCGACTAACCATCGTCCTCTTGTGGCTCTCTGGTCTGAAAGTTTCAATCTTTTTCAATCCTCTCTGTACTATTTTTTATCCTCCTGCCCCCTGACTCTTTTGCCCTCGCTCGTCACAGTGGATCTTCTTTACCCCCAGGTCTTCCTGCCCCAAGTAGTTTCTTCCTCTGTTTCTGTACTTTCCCTGCTGCGCCTGTTTTACGCCTGATCTTAGTCGTTTGACTTAAAAGTAAACCCGGGAGAGATTTCTTGCTTTCATTGAAAACATTGAATCAAGAACAAGGTTACGAACAACTTTATAAAAACTTAACGAGTACACTAATTGTGATAAAAGCGATCTATTTTTATTTCAGAATGAAAGATACCATTTTTTAAAAAGATATAAGCATGCATTCCTTTTTCTCTATTAACAGTAATTAAATAGGTGTTGTACGTAAGTTCAGTATATAGTATTTTAATGAGAAAAATTAATATATGTAACAAATAGCATGTATAAAATATAAGTTAACATATAAAAAAAATTGTGATGGTTTTCCCCAGTGCATTAAAGTACAAGAAAATCGTCAGGCCCTCGCCTCCTTCCCGGCACAAAAACATTGCTCCCGCGATGCGGGAGTGTGAACCGGATCATCCGCGCTCTTTCCGAAGGGGAGTCGGCGCCGCGTGCAGGTCGGGGGGGCGGGGCGCGGTCACAAAGGCCAGACCCCGGGCGCCACAGCCGCATATTAAAGCGATGAACCGGAGCTTTTTCTTACGTCGCCAAAGGCGTCCTGCGGGTTTAAACATCAAAGTGAGTCTTTGATGCAGCGCCATGGCGGCCCCGTGGGGCCCTTCGCGTAGCGCCTTCCATCTGCCACGCCCCCCCTCCCGGCCCCCGACTAGGCTCTCATGACTATGGCCTCAACACACGCCTCTCCCCTTTCCCCTCTCCCTGCCCCCATCCCTTCACGCTCTGGCCTGAAAGCAACTCGCATCAGCCTCTGGCTCCTCTCCTCATCTCACCCCTCCCGTATCGTATGCTCTTCACCTGTACTATTCAATTATTTCCCCATTTCCTTTATTTATTCACACAGCTGTTTTCGTTTCTTCCACACTGTCCTGTCCCTCTCTGCATTTTTGTTATCCTCGGTTGACTGTCCTCAGCGCCGGGTCCGCCTATAAAGTTACTACCCTAAAACGTTTCAAATTTCTTTGAACTTGCTATTCTTTTGTCATGCTACAAAATTGCTAATTAGCATTGTCTTTCCTGCTTCACTTCTCCTTCGTTATTGTAATTCTTCATTGTTTCTATTCTGATCCGTTCTCTTTCTGGGTGCCTCCTCTGCACGTTTATATTATCAACTCCTTCCTGTGCTAAATGTGTCACATCTTAACGGATCTCCTGACTTAACCGAACACTTCGACGGTATCCTTGTTCATAGCGACCATCCACTCGTCCTTCTATATCTTCCACTTGGCAATGTGACTCAATCACCGGTTCTTTCGAGAAACAAACTTAAAGAGTATTATCCCCTTAACTTTATCCGCGTCCATTTTTGCTGTAAATCAGCTTAAAGACTTCAATAACTATTTCAGAGAACGAGTTTCTAAGCATTTAATTGTTTTTTTCTCGGAAGGTAGAGACGTTCCAAACAAACTTAAAGAGTATCAATATATAAAATAATTTTGGTGTATATCTTAAAAAATTTCACGAGACTCTTCAGAAATTCCATGAAATCAAAATATAATATTCTTCCACAATGTAGTAAATAGTACAGTACGTGTGGCAGACTAACCCCTACAAAGCATAGTTTGTTTTTAAGCAGTAAAAAATCTCTGACCATACGGAAATAAACCATTAAACGTTTCTCTTTAATATTTGAAAAGTACACAATTTGCTACATAATAGATTATTTATCGTAGCTATCCAACATTTAATCTTTCGCTACTTTCCGATGAAATGACCTTTATGCTGCTTCTCTTTGCTAGAGGTGATCCATCCCCCGGGGGGCCTCGCTCCCACCCTCGTAGCGGCGCCTCTGCGAGCGCCGCGACGCCATTGGCTGTTGCTAGCGCCTCTTCGCCACTGCCGCCAGCGCCCCACCGCCTCCACCATTCCAATGCCTGCTGTCCCATCCATCCTCCCCTCTCATAGTCACCACTGCTGCTAACGCCACCTCAGCTCCACCGTCGCCTCCATCGCCGCCGCCGCATCCTCCATCATCATCACCACGGCCAACACCACTATCATTTCAACCACGACCACCACCGCCATTATCAATACCGCCCCTTCTTCTGCCTCCACCTCCACCAATATCGCCAACAGCACCGCCAACGGCACCGCCAACAGCACCGCCAACAGCACCGCCAACAGCACCGCCAACAGTACCGCCAAAACGCAACAGACCGCCAACCACCGTAACGAGTACCGCCAGCGTACCATGTGGCACCGCCAACCCAACACCATATGGTGCCATCAACCTTCGCCAACAGCACCTTGTAGCACCATCGACAGCGCCATCAGAACCAGCGCCATCAGCACCGTAGCAGCACCATACATCACCGCCAGCAGTACCGACAGCTGTGCTGGCACCATACAGGTACCGCCAGGCACATCAACAATTTTCGCCAACCTTCACGCCAACAGCACCTGCAGCACCTCCAACAGCACCATAACAGCACCGCCAGCACCGCCAACAGCATCATAGCACCGCCAGCTATCGGCAGCGCAATCGACGCTATCGACAGCACAAATCGACAACTCCTCCTGCCGCTGCCTTCAGCGCCACCATCATCTACAACACCATACCGCAGCTACCATCCTGTCTCCTGTCGCCGATGCTCGCCCACCCCACCGCCATCCCAGCCTGCGGCCCCGCCACCGCACGCGCCACCTTTGCTGCGGTCTGCCGCCCCCCACCCTTGGCTGCGTTGTATCCGGGTCTCGCGCGTCCTCCCACAATGCAGTGCGCGTGGAAATAGGCGGGCGCGGATGCGGCACCCCCTGTCGCCGCCGCTGTGATGGAGCCGACCGCTGCGCTGTCACTGCGGGGAACGCGAGGCGAGGCGACGCCTCTATGCGCTTCCTCTGCGCTGCAGCCGGCGCTTCCGTCGCCGCGCCCGACCACGCCCCCTGCGTTTCTCTCGCAGCCCCATTGCCACGCCCGCACACGGCCTCACACTTCCCGTGGCGTAGCGGATAGCTTGCTCGCTGCCCACGTGTCGCCTCGGGGTGGCGTGGTTCGAATCTCGGTTGATCATTGTGGGTTTTGTGGTGGGCAAACCTCTTTCAATGAACAAGTTTTCCGCACGACGTCCCACTTCCTTGGCGACACGTGGTGGAGCGGTTAGCATGCTCGCTGTCCGCTTCTCGCCTCAGGGTTATGTGGTTCAAATCTGTGTGGATCATTCTTGTCTTTATAATGAGCACACCGGTTTCGCAGCTCATCTTTTAGTTTTTAGATTCTTTCTTCTCTTATTCTAATACTAACCTATCATTCACTCATTTATTCCATCTCTAGTCAGTGTCATGTACTTATGAAATATTTTGCTAACGTGGTGTAGCATATCTCAAAACGTAAGGTACAGGAAATTACAGGCAAAATTTGCCAGACTGTCCGTCTGTTATTGGCTAGATATTTCTTTTTGCAACTAATCTCCTCCAATGATTTTAAAGGTTTCAAACATATTGACGTCCTCGTTTATACCATTATTATTGGTCAGTGAACCTCCCCATTCCTGTCTCTCTCTATTTTTTTCGAAATCTACTTCAAATGCTATACAGTTTGTTCTGTGATCACATTTATTTTCAAGTATTGACGTAACCGAAAAGCAAATTAATCGGAAACAAGGCACTAAATTCCAAATTTAATTATCTTCATTCGGTCACATACAATCAAAGATAAATGGGGCTTTAAATAGTGATTGTAACTATAAGGTAAACTAACTAGTAAATTCAAATTATGTGTAGTATGTTGGAAATAAAATAGCAAAACTTTACACAAACATTCACTCGACGGAGCTCGACGCAAAAAGCTAAATATTGGCAATTAAACATTTATTCACCTTTACTTTATCAACATTTTTCATTCTTTATGCTTCTACCGCTGACGCTTTACACAGTCTCTTTAACCTCAGTCATTTCTTTTGTGGCAAGTGGTTCCATTTCTGGCCTATTTCCATCCATCCTCATCGTTCCCGCTAGTCAAAACGGCTTGTGGCCGCTGTCCTATTACGCTCTCCTGGCCGACGGATCCTCATTCCCGCCCGCCTCGCGCTGCCACTGTCACTGTAGACGACGTCGCGGCGTGATGCGATTCGTCGGGGGGCGGATGCGACAAGGGAGCGCCGCGGAGCGCGGAGTTGGGCTCCAGATGGGTGCAAAGGAGAGGGAGAGAGGGCGTGCTGAGACAGCGCTTGCGGTCCCCTGGGCGTAGTAATGGAGATGTTGGTAGTGATGTTAATACGAATATAATGGTTGCGGTAAATGTGGTAATGCTATTGCTAATAATGGTGACAGTACTGGTAACAGTGGTGATTCTATTGGTAATTGTGATGATGCTATTCTAATAGTATTGAATTTGTAGAAATAGGGATAATGGTAATATTGGTGATGATTGTGAAGATTTCAGGTAGAGTGGTGGTAGTGATGGAGGATGTGATGGTAGTGATATGGTGATGCTGATGTGACAAATTATCGGGCTTATAGTTGTATTATGATGTCGGTGTCGCTATTTAGTGGTCGTGGCGGTTGGTGATTGCAGTTAGTTGATTGAACAGTGCTTCCGGGCGCGTCATCTGCTAGAGTAATTAAACTCGTAAGTGTAGTGAATGTTTTTATCGCGGGAGGTGGCTGTAAATCTTCCCCTGTTGGCTGGAGAGATCCGACGACGATCTACCAGTCGGTTTGCAAGGGTTTTCCCTGAACAGGTATCTCTCACCAGCGGAGCACCGCTCCAATCGGTACATGCTCTACGCTCCCGATTGGTCTCCCGACATGAGTGGTGGTGTATTTAAGTCTATGTTCTCGTAAGGAACGAGATGAACAAGAGAAAGAAGATCACGCAGTCCGTTTGTTAGAATTTTTATTCCAACATTTGCTAGACAGTCAGACTACGGAAAGCTACTAATCAGTAAGCCAGTCATGAAGTCTTCCTCCCCGACAACATAATTCGACCCTAGCTATTACAGTGGTGTCAAAACACCACCATCAGACAATTACAGAACCTCTCAGTCAGAGCAATTACATTCCATCGATTGATATCTATTATCAGCAAGTCAGTTCAACGGATTAACGATATACCAGCATATGATACACGTAATAGTTTTCCTTATGAGATCCTTTCGATGATGTGTAACACAAATATCTATATTATTCAAAATTACACAGATCTTCCATCGCTAAGGTAGACTCATTGAAAATTCTCAGAAGATCAAGTCGATGATAAATTAGTGAATGGATGAATTGAAATAGTTCAATTGTGAAATAAATGACCCTGCTGCCAGGTTATTCATTTCTTGAATGGTGCAGTAAAAAGGACTCCATGTGTTAGTTTTAAATATTTTAACAGAAAACTGTTCAAATCTCGTTTCTATATAATTTATAGTGTGTTTGCGTATGTACTTCTATTTCGTAAATGTAATTCTATTTCTAATGTATTTCTATTTCGAAAAGAGACTTGAATGTTGAAGAGCTTTGAAGTGAATTTGGAGATAAATGTAAAATTACTTAGATCTGTCAGTGTACGTACATTCTTGACAGATATATTTGACGGATTTCTTTAAGAATAAGAACGCGTTAATGCCAGAAAATCTTGTCATTACATAGCCTAATTCTTGCGAGAATAGAACAGTGCTCAGAATAAATGTTACAAACTTCTTCAGCATGTAGTGGTGTCAATGATAATCACTTTTTGGCCATGAACATTGTGGTTGAAAATCTCATGTAGTGAAATGAAACAAGGCCCAATTTTGGAATTGTGCCCCTGATTGGTGGGCAACTGATCCTGCACTTTTGTTTGGCAGATAAACGTACTCTGAGGGGACGACCCGTTCAATTCGCGTTCAACGAGAATCAGTTTTTAATCTTTGATCAATAGACCATTCAGACATGATCACGCGTTACCATCCGACCAGTTGTATAGCCATTAAATCAAATTGCTATGAGTCAAGCTGAACAATGAAGACAAGTCAATGTACCATTAGTAATGAGATCGTCCCTCTGAGTTCATTTCCTGCAGAGTTCCAGTTCAGGTCAGTGGTATAAGAAGGCACAGATCAAAATGAATGGTTGAAGTTCGTTACGATATTCTTCACCTTTGCCAAAAGTTTTGATCTTGAGCCCCTTCAGACCTGCGATATTTATATATTTATTCTTAGACATCCTATAAGTAGAGACAGTAACTACAAATCTCACACTCATCCCGTTTACAGAGAACATTTGTGACCAAGTCTGACCACCAAGTTCTATGAAACTATCAAAAAACCAAACCTACAATGTTTCAATCACTCCTAACTGAAGTTTCTCTCCCCAGCTCAAATAGATTTACATTAATTTCTCATTCAAAACCTTCAGAATTATCCTTTGGTTATCGTGGTGTCACAAGACAGAGATTGGAGTGCAGTGCAAACCACACAATGAACTATGTTAACAAATGTGCAGATCTTATGGAGTCAGGAATTCCAACAAGCAAAGCGAAGGAAGGAATTCGAAGGGGCGCAAAATCTCCGAAGGCGAAGAAGGCAAGGGAGGCGGTGCAGCAGAATGAACGGAATCAGAAGCAGTGCGGGAGGTGAGGGTGGTTCGACGGCGGCGGTGGAAACGGTGATGTGGGCGGAAACAGAGGCGGAGGCGGCAACAGAGGTGACGGTTGTGTAGACTACACAACAACAAAAGGATGGGAGTGCACTTTCAATGTCAGTCGTCAGAAACGAAGTCACCTGCAGCACTGAAAAGTGGCTTGGAAAGGATCTACGCCAGAAGCTTTGCCCCGTCGCTCTTTTGATCTTCCGTAACCTTAAATAAGCTAAGAAAATCATTTATTTAAACTATATTCGTGAAGTAAATTTGTAAGCAGTATTGAAATGAAATTTTAACAAAATATTTTCTTGTCGAATGTCAATTTTCTTCTTGAATCTAGATGACAACATACCTTAGACAAGTATTTCGACCGTACCGTAGACAAATGTTTCCAATTATCTCACATAAAATTGCTTTTACGTAATCTTAAGTAAATTTCACAAACAAAGTCTTAAAGAAAGTTAATAGGTAGGAGAAGCTCGAAATACGTTCGTCAAGAATAAGAGTCCATAATGGTGACTGAGTACGACATATGAATAGGCATGCGAACATAGCTTTCTAATCATCGCTCTCTATTCCCACAATCAACATTACAAGCCGATACGACGAGATCGCTCAGGCAGTAGTGTCGAAGTTATCTCGTACCGAAGGGTCGCGGGTTCGAGTTCCGGCTCGGACATGGTATTTGTGTTCGTCGCTGCGTATCATCACCTGTATGGTTTCACGTCTTACGGCTACCATGGCAATGCCCCAATGGTAGTCTTCAGCGTATCAGATATTATTTGTATCAAATAAAAAAATGGGTCAGTGCCTTGTCGCTTTGTGCGTTTTCCCTTTGTGCCTCCTCCATGACCGACGAGAGGGCCGTGTGGCGACGGCAGGGACAGTGGTGGACAGGGCGGCCGGGCTGCGATGACAGTGGTGCAATGAGTTGTTGCCAGTCAGACGCCAGGCAGCGCTGACAAACGGGCGGCGCAGGGAGGAGCCTTCGCGTCAGCGCTGCCTCTCCTCACCTCAGGCTTACAGCCTCAGCACCCCTGGCCACCACCGTACTCCAAGATTCCAGCTTCACCTTCTCCGTATTTTCAGAAACCCGCTTGCTATTCTTTCTTACATCCGCTCTTAATAATGTGATGGTCCTAAAATTGAGACACATGTTCGCTTTTTTGTTCTTTTTTTGCAACATTCAAGCATAATTTTTGTATTAATGTTTGAATTTATTTATTAATAATTAATTAGAACTAGTAGAAAAGGCACACTGTACTGAAACTGTTATTGGTCACTCGAAACGTTGAATACATCGTAATACTGTTTTCAAAGTTTTAATTCCGAAATTAGAAATTTAATTAATTAACGAATGTTAAGCTTGTAGAGAGTTGTGAGTGAATTGTAATTACGTAATTTACATAGCATTCTGTATCCTATTTGGCATAGAACGTTTATATCTGAATTTTGAAGGTTTTTTCTCTGCAATAATAGCAACATTTCGACATTAATCGCATTCAATATTTTGATATATAATCATCAACGTGACGGCAAAAGTTAGCCCTCTTGATATTTCCATCACGTTATTCAGTCATCTCTTTGAACGTCAGCATACTTTTCCGCTAAATTGCATATGAAAGAGATGGTTTTATATCCTATATTAAGCATTCTCAGAACGCTGGCTTTCAATTTTCTTGATCTTTTGTATGATAGTGAGCTCGTGTATTTGTATTATTCTGTGACATTCCACGTTTCTTTTGTAGTCTAATGGTAGATGTCTGCCACGAAAACAGAAGAATCGTCTAAGCGTCGATATTACATGTCAGCGTCCTTTACACGTAACTTGCGGACTCTGGTATGTCAGCCTAGGCACGAAGATGGGGTGGCGAAGTGCAGCGGAGCCGTTGCAGCGATGGCGCGAGGCGAAGCTCTGGAAGGGCCGGAGAGGGCGGCGGTCGCTTGATGCATGGCGCCTGGGTTGGCGCCATGGCCACTCTTCTCACGATCGCCTCCACCGCACATTGCCCTCCCCGCCCCCCCTTGCTGTACCCCTGCCTCGCGCACCACCCCAGCCTTGCCCTCAGCTTTGCCTCGTTTCTTCGAACTGTCCCCACAACGCGGCATCGAAGCGTTCCTCGAGCACTACCCTCACTTCAGAATTTCATCAAATTTCTTTGTGGGTAGAAGTTGATTTAATTACCTGTTCAAACATTTAGATACAGTTAATTTCCTCTGATGTAATTAATACAAATTCAATAATTAATATTGAAATACATCAACTGTGTTGTAAAGTGGTACGCTCTCAACAGTATCAACTGAACCATTAAATATTGAATCATCATTATAATTCTGTTCTGTATAATAATTCTGTAGTTTTGGGGCTCCATATACATATCTTTATGATGATGTTCAAAGAAGATGTCACTGAGGCAGCGTTTTCTATATTAAGAGGATTTATTGAATAAACACATCTAAATATTCTTATCAAATGCAGCCACATAACCTCCAGTGTAAAATCTAGTGTAGTTATGAAACACTAAACGTTCTAGGTATAAAATCTTGAATTTTTAGTTGCGGCTGAAGGCATTTCCTCACACCATGTTACAAGATTATCCATCTTGGAGATTTTATTACAAGTTACTAGTTCTTCTCAATACTTCATTTATTCTAGTTTCAATTTAAACGTAGCAAATAGTAGGTTGTACTTGCTTTGCTGTATTTCTCAGGATAGACTCCCTCAAGTAAAATCTGCTTATGCCTATCTGGGGACCAGTAACTGTGGGGATGTTGCATAATTATTCAGATGTTCGTGAGGAAGTGTGAGGTATTCAGGACACATTTGTATATAAAACTAGATAGACTTTATCAAAAGTTTATCGATATTAATTACGTTGTTTTAATTTCTTTGATCTTCTGTAAATACCTGGAAGTTATCAGTTATACATTTTTTAAGCAAATAAACATTTAATTTTAATGTGTGAAACTAGAAGTTGGGGATGGAGACTTGTGCAGAAGTCTCGCACTGGTACATATAAACTAGTTGTAGCTAAACAATTGTCGACAACAAATTTGGAGTGGGTCATTTTTGGTCATTGGACTTTGCAGGTTACAAACAACATCCACCACTGCTAGGCCTGGTGTTCAGACTTGGAGATTAAGGATGCATGTCAGGCGTGACGTATTTCATTCCTTCCATATCAAACAAGCCTTCATTCTTTTCTTTATAACGAATCTATTCAAACTAGGACGATGTTTTGAGACTCTATATGTGCTTTTCCACGACATACAGAATCACGTCAGGATGAACCACAAAAACAGCCACAAAGTGCTGTCCATTAGAGACACCAGGGGCTAGATGACAGAAGGGCCAGAGATAAGTTTTCACCATTAAAACTGTTACTAAAATACCATATTGCAATAAACTTATAGAATCATATGCTCAAGAACTAATTAAACTTTAGTTCATGGCTACACGTAGAATGTATATTATTTTGTTTCATTTTGAACGATGGATTATCACATAACTTGGTGTATGATATTCGTCAGTTATTTCAGTGAAAATAGCTTCTCTGGAATAGGTACTTTTAGAAATTTCCCATGTGTAGGTATCATATCAGTTGCCAACAAACCTTTAATAAACACAAACCAACATTCATTACAGCAGTATTATTTGTAGTATATTACACGAGCATTGTGTTTAAGTTTATAGATCATATGTGGTTAACTTCTTATATTAAGTTGTATGATCACCATTTTTTCTTGCTGCATTTTCTGTTTTAAGCTAAGCAATTATACTTTGCTGGTATGTTGTCCACCCGACACTCTCCACCCCCGTTCCTGCCTCTGGTCCCGCTGCACTCTGTCTCATACCCCCCACTCACACCCCGCGCAGCCCCAGTTCACCCTTGCTGCATCCTTTGGTCCTCCAAACCCCTTACCTGATCCCCGCCCACATCACCACCCCGCGCCTCCTTGACTCGACCACTGGTCATACCCCAGTCCATACCCCCACTCACCGCCACCCCCATCACCACCCTCCCGTCACTTGCACCACCATTCCTCCTCCGCAATCCCCAGCTATAGCTCCATACGTCGCTCCCCTCCACCAGCCCCCTTCGCCTATCCACTCTCCCCCGCTTGACCGCTCCCTCACGTGCCTCTTTCTTTCATCTCCTCATTACGCGCCTCGGCCAGACTACTACGACCAGTTCATCACCACAATTTTAGCCGCAATCCCTGTGTCAGATACATTGGATTACACTAGACTAAAATTGTGGGAGAAAACGTTTGTCTTGTCAGGATACATTTCCTGCCCCTTTCTCGATCTAAAGACCTAGTTCTAATCTGTCTGGCACTTCTCCTTTTGTCAGCGTGTCTCAATCCACCTTCTCCGTCATACGACGACTGCCACGGCCTCCCTATCTGCTTACACATTTAACACATAACACCTGCACATGACGTTTTGTAGATCGTACTTCCCGACAAAGCTGTCTAATAAGCTCTACTTCCTTACTGTTGACGGAATACTACCAAACTCCTTATGAGTGGTTACATATATAGTCACATATTCAAATTTCGTTCCAGGTTGCTTGACTCCAGTAGCAGGACCTTTGAAGAGGGTAACTGAACCCAATTTCAATTCGACTTAATTGGACTCAGTTTGTTGAAAAATTAAAAAAAACGGTATCTAGTTCAATTTAACTGCCATTATTTGACATGAGTACTTCTGTAATGAATCAGAGCGGGAAGAAAATTATTTGGTTGTAATAAAGTACCCTGTTTATCTCTGGGTTAGTTCAGTAGTTTATAAGTTGCTGCGTTGTTCCTGTTTAGCAATCTGAACTATAAGTAGGAGATCGCAGGGCGTTATCCTCCCATGCGCCTTTAGGCTCCCTGCTGCATCCTCATGGCCCATCTCACAGGACCAGTTGCAGAACTTCTCTCCTCCATCGTCGCTCTGGAGTTCCGCAGGTTGGATCCTCTGCGCGCTCTCTCTCGGGCAGCCTCGCGCGCGCGACACACGCCCTGGCGCGCCGCCGCCCTACGACTGCAGCGCCGCTCCGCGCCGACCCACGGTCGCGCTTTCGAGATTCAGTCGGGCGGTCACAAACGAGTTCTATTCACTCAGATAACGCTCGTCGCCTTAGATGCTTTATTTCAATGAATCTTGGCATTCGACGCAAAAATAAACTTTTTATTATAATTATTTTGAACGTTTAAGTATATTTTAGTTTGAACTGAAGTTATTAATAAATTTTGGTTGATGTGGCAGAGAACTTGAATATCTAATCGAAGAGAAATTAAATGCTTTATTACTTTCAGTTATTCTTTAAATCAGGCTTTAATGTAAACGTGTCTTAACTTAGTTCGTCTTAACTAAACATGATCAGGAGATGTAGTGAAACCATGTTTTGTTTTGCATAATTTTGAGGATGTCAGTTCACCTCCATCGCATTCAACAAGCAGATCAGATATTAATAATTCATATTTCTAGTACCCTCAAATATTAAAATCCCACAATGGTACTATTTTGTTCAGACGACCTTTACAAGTGAAAATCAAAGTGAATGTTCATCGTGAAATGTACACGATGGAGTAATAAAATGTTTCAATTAAGTTGCATCGATATAAAAAGTATTTTATTGATTTGTGGGTGTATTTTCCTCTTCGTAATTTAGGATCTTGGTATTTCTTCCCGTGTAACTCTTTTATGTTATATTTCAAATCGTTGTACTAAGTAGCCCAATTCTAAAAATTGTCAAAGGATGTATAGTAGCATATTGTAATTAGGTCTGGCCATGCTGCTACTGCAAAATACTCTGTTGATCGATCTTCTTTACCTGATAATTTTTATCGTTATATCATTGCTTATATATTTGGTGCAATATGAACCTGCTTCATCTTGCGCACGATCAGTATAATGAATCAGAAGGTCATTGTAGAGTGGCCGATGGCGCCCATTTATCCCGCTGACCTCAGACTGGGTAGCCCCGTTCGCGGTGGCGTTAGGGCGTGTCCGCCGTCTTGACGACCGCAGGCGTAGGTCGTTGGGGGATCAGGGGCTGGAGCTGCTGCTCATGAGGTGGGCGGCGGTGGCGGCGGCGGCGGCGGCGTAGGGCTGCGCGCGTGGTTGCGCTCATCTGAGCTCTGCGGCGGCGGGGGCGGGGGTGGGGGCGGGGGCGGTGCAGGGGAAGCAGGGCGCATACCCGACGCGACCGCTCGCCCTGCAGCGCCTCTACGGCAGGGGGAGATGCCCACAGGACACCGCACAGCACCTGCCTCAGAGGCACCACGCCACTGCACCTCAAGTAATCATCCACTAACAACGTCGCCGTATCATTTGCTTATCCCGTGGCATAATCTCACCTCCATGAATGCTGATCGTCGGTGCCCGGAGCGCGTCCAAATCGCGGGGTCACCTCGACGCGTCATTCACTCCGCACCACTGCTACCACAGTGCCGTTTCAGTTTTGGATGCACTAACGCCGACTCGAGCACAACTTCGGTTTGATCCAATGAGCAGTGGATTTTCGAAAGATGGAAGCAGAGAGGAAGGACTGGTTGTGACCAGACGTCTACAGATCAAGTCTCATTGTGGTGTTTTCCAGGAAGTGTCGTGTTCCTCCTCTTGATGGTGGATCAGGGCGCCGACCACACGTCAGGCACGGTGTTTCCATTTGGTGCCTCACACAGGACCCCTCATTCTCGTACTCGCGACTAGTCTCCTGATTGATTTGGTGATTCCGGGCTCGTCAACAGTTTCAGTAGTGGTCCGTAGTGTAGTCTATGTTTTACTTCAGGAGGTTGCTGATCTTCACCATGAATGAGTTCGGCGCACCTGCACGGCGAGTTTACTCTGACTGGGTATTTCAATAGCAGGTGAGTTTTCTCAGCCAGGTATTTTGTCCAGCTGAGACCTTTCGGCTTCGGCAGTCTCAGCATGTGTTATAGTATAGAAAATGTAGTGTATAAATGTGTATGTGTGTCCGTGTGAGTAAGTGGAGAGGAGAGGGCAAGAGGAGGAAGGAAAGTTGGTGCACTGTTCGTGGCCGGTTTGTTACGGTACTGATCCAGCATTCGGCTTGCACTGATCGGAGAATCTACGGAAAACTACCAATCAGAGCAGCTGGCCACAATAGTTCTCCAACAGCCAGCGGATTAATTTCGCCTAGTTGTCGAATATCCGCCATTGACGGAACCCGAACCCCAAGATCCCCCTGTCAGAGGCGCTGCAGGGTTTACGGCAATGCTCACTCTAAGATAATCCGTGGAAAAATTCTCTGTGAGCTGTGTCACACTTCTTAGTCTGGAAGGAGCCTGGAAAAATTAGTCTCCTTCGGCAATTGCCCATCCTAACGAGATCTCACGTTTCTCCGACCACACAGTTTGTGAGACACTCGTAAGTGAAAGACTCATCCAGAAGTATCAAGGATCAGCAACGAAGTGCGCTTATTCTTATGCGGGGAGAGGTTCTGGAAGGATTCGTTCGTCGAAAATACGAGTTCGGAACTGCATCTAATGGTCGCCTTCACCCAATCATTCCATGCGCAAATAACTAACCCATAGGGCACCGCCATCGTAACCTCCCCCACCACTCCGCCTCCACCGTAGTTAACGACGCGATTACACACACTCCACATTCACTGTCTCCCCCTCACCACCATCAACCAACTGTGCCCTGGTAATCGTCAATTATCGACATACCATTTTCTTTAATCACCATCATCACTGGTTACAAAATGGTGTCACCACTACTATCACGGCTAACATCATTGTCATCATCCAAGTTCATTCGTCTAATATCATTAGGCCATTCCAAGTTCTCTCTTAGGCAATCATCGTGATCCCAGTTTCACCGTCATATTTATAAATTATCGTATTCAATTTTATTATCTTGTGCCTTTCCGGATATGAACTAGTACCCTAGCAATATTAACTACTAATTAAATAATATTTTGTACAAATTAGTAGAACTACGTAATATTTATCGAATGAACAATGTGTCAAATGATTATGTACCTTAATTGTTTTGAGTGTCTTGTGGTATAGCATGTTTAGAGCTGATCCTTACATTTGATCCCAGATAAATTCAAATATTCAATCACTAAAATGTTGAATGGTTTATTAATATGATTTGTATACTTCAATGTAAATTATATACAGTACATTCTGTGGAGTAATCACAAAAACATTCGAAAGTAAGTTTAAATGAAACATCTCAATCCTCTCTAGTTGGAAGAATAAACTGTTATTCTGTTTCACTGAATACACAGGATAAATTCCAGCAGCTTTTGTAATCAAGTTTACCTGAGTAACGTAGAGCTCCAATGCCTCAGTGGTCATCGTATTCCAATTCACCGCAGAATGAAACAGCATTCGTTCTCTCCAAAGTGTTCACCTATAATTATGACTTTTTCTGAGTAATTTTTTTCTTCTGGAAATCAATGTTTCGGGTTTCGTTTCTGAGAGAGGGTTAAAATATTTAATACTAGTAAAATTTAAAATTCAATTAGGTATTTAGGTGTATTAGACAAATGTTTTCTCTGGTTTATACACACGAACAATATTAATCCAGACTCCAATTCTGTAATTTTTGGCAATTAGTCAAGTCAATTGAAC
The DNA here is from genome assembly GCA_964035755.1 of Teleogryllus oceanicus. Taxonomy (NCBI): domain Eukaryota; kingdom Metazoa; phylum Arthropoda; class Insecta; order Orthoptera; family Gryllidae; genus Teleogryllus; species Teleogryllus oceanicus. Next base: position 85,641,902 of record CAXIVR010000002.1, on the reverse strand, counting down.
ATTTGCCTAATTCAATGGGGTGGTAAGATTCTAACAGTGTATTGTTTTGTAGCACTTTTTCTCAAATATTAAATGCTTTATTTTACTTTCTCGCTACTTCTTGCGCTGTATAGGAAAATCTTATAATGCTGCGGGGAAGAAAAACAGTGCATTTTCGATACAAAACGCTCATTGCCGGGCTCTGGTAACAAAACAAGTGGATAAGTCCTGTTCCTACATAGTAAATTATTTCCTCCAAAATAGTGTGTACTCAGAAAACATGTTTTCCATTGTCCATAGATATTTTTATCTAATAAAATCTGCTCTTTAAAAACAGATTTTGAAATAAGGTGATGCTCAATTTTTAGAAAATTTTAGTAATTTTTGCATACGTTTGCTTAAGACGTAGGCATTTAAAAAAATAAACAATTTCTTTCAAATCAGGAAAGAGATTTTGATAAATTTGCTTTGGATAGTATACAGTTATCTTAGAATGATGCAGATCTTATTTTATTAAAACCAGATTTATGTGCGTAAAAAATTTAATTAAAGGAAGTGGTTCTCGTCTTTCAACCTTATTATATTTTTAAATTGAAAAAATCAAACTATAAATTCAATTTCCACGATTTCATCCCATTTTTTTTAAGCTTCGTAGAGCGTACAAACTTTGTAATTCTTAGCTAGCTTATTTCAAAAATTAATACTTGTTCAGTTCATGATTGCTTGTTTGGTAGCTTTTTTTGACAAATTCATGCATAATGTAGTTTGAACATTTTTTTCAATTAACATTCAAATTCTGTATGACGTACCATGAGGAGAATTATATTCTGTGGGCGTATTTTTCAATTCTAGAATCGCTACCCTAACCCATAAACAAGTTGAATTCTAAATACAGGTGGAAAGGAGCATTTTTAGCAAGAATTGAAAAGGCAATATTCGCCAAGCATTTATGCCCAACGAATCGCCTATTGTTTTATCAATGCCGCGCAGTCAACAGCGGCACGCTTGCTGTAATCAAGACAAACTGCGTGAAATTATTCTTGCTTTTCTGTATAATATGCTGAAAATACTGTTACAGTTAAATTTATTCCTGTTTCATTTATAAAACTAAATAATACTGCTCTAGTTATCAAATGAATACATATAATGACCTGTTTTGTTTTATTTTGAGAATACAGTTAGTTAAGTTTTCCAGTATTAATATCTGAAGTCTTAGGAACTGGGCAACACAATGCCTTAATGTTCTAATTATTATATAACAGTTTCAATAATGCAAAGAGAGTATGTGCTGTTCTTGGATCACTAGTTTCTTTCATCCAAAGCGTAGTTAAATGACATAACATTCAGACCAAGTAAAGAATTTAATAAGCCAAATGTGCAACATCTTGATGTATTCAGTGCAAAATTTTACGATCATAGTGTTTAGTTTTTTTATTTATCAATCATCCTTACCCAAGTCTTCTTGCAGACAAGACAATGTCACGAGAAAGACAAATGCCAACTAAGGAAAGTCTTTAGAACAAGAACCTTAGCACGTTCCATTAATCACGCTTGATGGAAGCCGCATGTACAAAGTGGAACGGGGCCTGCTGCCAACACTTGTTTAGATCCATTTTACGTATATTTGTAAATATTGGGTAAGTTCAGTTAATCCATTGCAAACAAATTTCTTAATAACAATGAGTGTTTTAGTCACCTCGCGGCTCAGGCAGTCAACACCGTTCTAGGAGATCAGGTTTCGTTCTGGCAATCTCATGAAATTCGTTTTGACAAAGCAGGCAGCCTTTACAAGTTAGCCCAACCCCTGTAAATTATCATAAACCCTGCCTATCCCCTAATTCCCAATATCTGAATGAAATAGGTAGTAACAAGAGGCATATTACGAAAGATGCTACCTAGTGGTCTTCTACATGACTACTCTCACAGATCTCCTAACGTTAAATGATAATGTGGTCAGTATTATTACAGTGTTAATTCTATGATAAACAAAATAAGTGTTGTTAAGGTGTGAAAGTTGAGTACCCCTGACAAAACAAAACCAACGATCAAAATATAAATAAACTGTCAACAATACCACGGAAGGCCATTCATATGATATTGAACAGCCCTTGTTTAATGAGTGAAATAAATTTGAGTAAATTACGATATCTTTGGCCACTTAAATAACAGCTTTCTTCCACTGCGAGTCGTAACCGTCGCAACCGCTACTACCCCGTCCTCGACCGCCATCGTGTCCGCCACCACCACAGGCTCCGCCGCCGCCGCCGCCGCCGCTCGAGTGTTTGCCTGTGGTACGTGGGTCGGATTGCGATCCGCAGCCGCAGCAGCGCCGTGCCTGTGTCTACGCCACCGCCTCCGCCGCCGCCGGCGTCCGTTGCTTGCTGTGGCGCTGGCGGAATTAGCTACCACCTCCGCCCCCGCTCCGCCCCGCCCCTTCCCCTCCCCGCCTCCTCCCCCTCCCCCGCACCCACCCCCGCCTCGCCTACTCCCCTCCCCCACACCCACCTCCGTCCCGCCCCGCCCCGCCTCGCCTCGCACCGCTCGGCAACGCCCCGCACCGCCCAGCCCTCCCCGGTCATCCCTGCCCCACCTGCACCTGCCTCCTGCCTCCCCCTTCGTGCGTCTGACGCTCTAAAGGTGGGGTCGGGTTCTGCCCGCGGCTTCATCCAAGGCCCGGTGTAGCTACACCAGTGTCAAGTGATCAGCAGAAATTGCCAGCAGAGAAACGAGACGAGCCTCCAAAATCAATACAGCTCCCGATATAAAGATTTTAGCTATTTAAAGTGGAACTTCTGTGCTTATTCTCCGCATAGTGATTTATGTATTGTGAGCTTGAGTTTCAATAAAAACATAACTTTGAATGTAGAGAAACGTAACACAATACAATACACGAAACAATATGGAAATGGAAGTGAAATACAATAAGTATATTAGAGAAGTATGTGTAATTTTCCATTCATTTTATTTATATGCTAATAATTATGTAGAATAACATTTCAATACAGAAAAGCATCTTCCTCTATTTAAGTGATATTTATCATTGTCTCTTGCCATTGTTGAACTCCAAGTGTTTGGAATTTAGTATGCAGAGCGTCATCATTGGCCAAAGCTAGAGCACAGTGCTTGCTCTGGCTGTGTCCAGAATTTGGGCAATTTGTATTACATTACTTTCATTACTCCACATAACATTTCTTACAGACTTCAAAATACACCACCAGGAATATGCACATTTTCTTCCCGCCTTCTAAGATCTTCCTAAAGATCAACAATCATGACTCAATAGTGACAATCAAACAATGGAAACCATTGAGACTCTAGAAGGATTTAAAACATTCAAATCGATTCTTTTGTGTTTTCCTTTATCAATCTTAGTATTAACTAGAGCATGTAATATAAAGTTCAATGTAAAAAGTTTGGAATAAGAGAAAACGGAATGTATTCACTAGGAAGCGGATGATTTCTATGATTTTGTATATTTTTGTCCAGTATTTCACGGCATAACTAAGGGAAATTTCTTGACGTTTGCTTAGAATTGGATGCAGTGTAGATTAATATATTAGTGCATATTTGTGCAAATTTTCCTGATGGTGCATATTCCTATAATTATAAGAGCAATTTTGCATATTTATTTAAAATAGAGACTTATCTGGAAAACGTTGCATGTTTTCATAGAATTTATTCATTTGTGAGTATTACTTTATTAGAAACAGCTTATCAGAGTTTGAGTTTGTTTTCTTTTTTAGACATGATAGTGCTGTAAATATGTATATTACTTGGTTTTAAACTGAATGAAAAATGAAACAAGACATACAATGTACTTCACAAAGGTGCATATTTGCTTCAATTATTTCTCCCGCGAAGTAAGCTAGGTTATTTTATGTGTGCACAAAAATATATATTTTCATTTCCAACATCTACTCCTGAATTTTATCAAGAATTTTTTTTACAAGAAATGGAAATATTGTTCATTTTAATTGCATGTTAAAGTACATATTTCAACCCTTTTAGGCCATAAGAATCCTCTCTCTAGTAATCACACAGACGGATATTGTAATAGTCAAATTTCTGTTAAGAAATAAAATATAATTCTGCATCATAAAAATGGCTGTTTTATATTTAAAATTATTCTCACGTATCCTCCACCTAGAAATCTATTTTCTTCCACTCGATTTTTATAATCAGTTACCAAATCCAAATATCCAGGCTGTGCTTTTTCAACAAATAAAAAGGATAAAATACAATTCTTACCATGAGTATAGTCATAATCCCAAATCTTCGAATTGAGTTCAATAAAATACCATCTACATCGTCGTAGAATGCCCCAAGTTAATTGCAAACGTATATTTTATTGTACTCTGGAACCTTCCAATAATGACTGTCTTTATTGGTAAAATGTCAAGCCGATTATCATCAATTCAGTAATTAGAAAGATATTTAACGTAATAATTTGCATGCATAGCTAAAAGTACTTTTAGTTGCTTTCTCTAAGTTGAAGGACGTTGTAAATTGACTCTTTGTATTTTAGTCAAAAACATCAAAGTAGGTGGTATCCTCAGCCATTTGAAATAGAACCAACAAATATAAAAAAGGAAATTTTAAACACTTTTGATAAAATGTGGTCGCTGCCTTTATTGGTGCTATAAATTTTCATTAATATCTGCCTTCGGTTTTCATTTCTTAGCATAAACAGACACTACAAGTCAAGACTAATTTGAAACGTTCAGATTATAGAAACTATGAAGTCTCATCTAGATGAGAATATTTAACATACAGTTCTTACAGATGTATTTGGTTCATTCATTCAAGTTCATTACTACTTGTAATTTAGTTCTCATTTCTCAGGTCTCAGAGCCCCATCAATATTTCCACCCCAAACAAGCAACTATTAGATAAATTGAGCTTTTCAAAAATATGTGATGAGGAGATTTCATAGGTACAAATCAAAAATGAAAAACAGAAGTAAAGCAGACTGCAAATCCAGGAGAGAGTGTTGTAACCGCATGCTCCTTCTTCATATTTCTCATATTCTGTCAACAGATTTCGAGCGGCAAACTCACGCGAGAAGCTGTATATATCATTCTGATCCGTCGCTGACGTGCGATATATTGAATTCTTGCATCCCACAGTGCGTTGAGAAGGTAATAAAGAATGAAGCATTCCTGCGGGAGGCACGAGAAAGAGCGATGCATCAGCGTTTGACGTCGAAATCACAGGAAATACCAGCTGCAAATTCCATGACAGAGATCCTATATCAAGTCTGATGAAGGATATATAGTGAGAAGAAGTGTGACTAGAACTTCCTTAAGATTATTTCATATCACGCCAACAGACAGTCGAATTACATACGATATTTTGATATGTAATATTTGTATCTGAAAAATAAGAGCATTGTGAATATAAAACACCCGACGTTCCTCGTAAAGTCTATGCTGTGTAAAAATAATATGACACTCATTCTGAAGTGTTATTTTAGTCGTAGAGTTAGTAATGTACCCCAGTCTATATTATACTCTGAAAGATTATCTCAGTCTAAGTTTCTCATTTCTGATTTAAATTCTTGCATTCTAAATGCAAATCATTATTTTTTATTTCTTGTATAGTATAGAAGAAATGCTAATTTAAATTCTTTCTTTTCATTTCACATAGATAAAGTAACTAAATCTTCTGCTTCACTAGACATTTCACTGAATTATTTCATTGCTATTGTTCCTCTACTTTTGTCTCTTAGTAGTTTTGTTTATTATACTAATGAGCATCCACAAGCAGTATCCTTTTATTTTAGTCTCTTTACATGTTGTGTAATGTATCATGGTCCTCAAAGAGAAGGAGTGACATTCAGTTACAAAATTCATTACGTTATCAGACATATCAGATACAAAACGTGTTCACAACAAACCTTGGCTAGCCCCTCCACTCTTGCAATGGGTCTCCCTTTATGAGACCTGTGGGCCGTTGTAAGTCTTAGAAACGAGTTCAATGTGCGTTACTTCTCAGCTGTGCCAGAGACACTCGTAAAACTAGGGGCATGGACCTTGACCAGAGGTGGCAGAATGGAACACACTCGGTGATCACTATCCTCCCTTCGCTCTCAGCACTTGACCCTTAGCGCTCTTCGTTGGGGTGGGGAAGGGCGTAAGACATGAGCATGAAGCTCTGAGGCAGTAAATTACATACCTACAGAAAGTAAGACACTGATTGTATCCTTTTAACAAAGGCTGTTCAGCGTGTTTTACTTGGACTTTGAAATATACGTAAGGTCAGACAGTCGTGGTTATAAAGTAAATGAGTATATAACATTTATTCTCTTGTATTAAGTAATTTATTTTGCGTGATTGATGGTTTATGTGATAAATTGAGACTCTCCTTATGCTGTTATTTCTAATTTTTAGTTTGTAATGTGTTTTCTAACTAGGACGACAGTACATTCATTACATTTCAGTGTACAATGTACAAGTTAGAATATATAAAATTATTTATCTTAATCTGTATGACCTATTTTCCTTAATAAAATGTCATGCTGTTTCATTTCCTTTGATTTTCTTTAACTACTAAAGCCATGTTAGGTGTTTTAAGACTGGTACAGTTGTCATGGGAGGATCACAAGACTAATATGTTCTGATATCATAGTTACAGTTACCTTTATACATTTCAAGTGTATATCATGTGTAGAATAAATAGAATTTGAAAATCAAAGTATCCCATTGAGAAATTACATTTAAACAATTTGGAAGGGCGTAAAGACAAGGTGCAAAGCTCACAAGGTAGTAAAGAATGCATACCACAGAAACGCGTATCGGGAGGCACGATTGTGTCGTTTTGTATAAAGAAGCTCTTCGTAATGTTTTGCTTGCATGTTTGAAATACCGTAGGTCCAGACAGGTTTGATGGTGGTAAAAGTAATTCGATTCTGGTGATATATCTGATGGTTTGCTTAGCATTCAATTGAGACTTCTCCTTATGCTATTTAATTTCTTATATTTGGTTACAATATGTTTTCCAACGAGAGACGACGGTCCATTAAGTGCATTTTCAGTGTGCAATATTGCGATTTGAGATGTGTAAAATTATTTGCCTTAATCGTATGACCTGTTTTTCCTTAATATAAATGTCACATATTTTGTTTTTCATTCCTTTGGTTCTACTCGCAATTTCTTTAACCACCAAACCGCTGTTAGGTGTATTTAATTGCAATTGCCATACATACATTTCGTGGTATATCTGTTGTGTAGAATAAGTAGAATTTGAGAATCAATATATTTCATTGAGAAATTGAAAAAGATGTGATTATGTGCTTAGCAATCAATTGATGCTTTTTTATTCTATTTAATATCTTCTTTATGGTTGCACTTTATATTTTCACTAGAGACTACGGTCAATTAAGTCCATTCTCAGTGTGGAGTTTCTGATTGAGAGAAGTAAAAGATTATTTGCGTTAATTGAATGACCTATTTCTTTCCTTAATAGAAATATCAAATTTTTGTTTTCCATTCCTTTAGTTTTCGCAATTCGCAATTTCCTCAACAAGGCGAATACTTTAGTTAGATATGTGTCTAAAACAGTACAGTTGATACAGAAGCAAAAGCTGACAGCTAGTATTGCAGTGATGTCAACATAGATGCATGAATATCGTATCTAAACTGAGGTCTAAATTGGTGAATGATATGGCCATTCCATTGAGAAATACCATTCAAACTAATATTGAAATCCTTGCAACGTTTCCCCTCCAAAATTATCCGCTCTCTAACAGATGTACAGAGGTACATCTCTCTCGTCACCATACTTAATGATTTACACATCTCGACGTCGTGAAAGTAAACCAGGACGTAGCCAAAAATTCATTAGTAGATTGAACAGTCATTCACATCTCGATGTGAACGAGCTAGACCACAATGAAACCTGAAAAAGGCTAAAGAGATTTCACCTCTTGGACTTAAAATACATATATTAAAGTATTAGGCACACAACTAATGTAAAAAAGTGTTAGAGATTGCGAAAGAACAAGGTTCTGTCTCATTTTATTTTGTATTAATAAAAAAATTACTATGGTTCAAATGTAATAACAAATTGTAAGTAATAATAATAATAATAATAATAATAATAATAATAATAATAACAATGTTCAAAATCAATTTCACGTCGAACACTAAAGTTGACTTAAATTTTTTTTTTTTTTCAAAAATGCTACAAGATTTTTTATTTCAGTGCACTTTCTCAAACAATTGTCATTGAAGAGGAGTAAGGATTTGTAAAAGAGTAAACATGTTTTAATTTTGAGCGCCATCTTATAATGAACTGATGAATATATCAACTTTTGCAAGAAATTATAATATAGTTTTAAATCTTCTATAAATATATTCCTTAGCTAAAAGCGCTGATATTATTTGAAGAAAAATTTTCCACTAACCTGATCCAATTAGTTGGTTCGCCTGCCTGATTTCCCACGCTCTATCTCAAAGCGTTAAAAATATTTGTGAACAGGAATATGATGTGATATAGCAACTTGTATTTCAAAACAAGCTTTTTTTCGCACTATTGACAAGTCAATAATGTATCTAAAAGAAATGTTGGCTTATAGAACTCATAATATTATTATCTACAATTATGGGGATTAAGTTATTGTTGCAGTTGGTAGTATTTTATTTAAGGAGGTGAAATGACATTTCTAAAAAACATTGTATGTATTATTAGGAATTTGTTAATTGCTAACGATCATCTTGTCCATGGAAAGTTACTAAAATTAGAACCGTTCGTAAGGCATTGGAGCATGTGCGCAACGATATTTCTTTCACGTTTTCACAAGCCTACACAATTTTCATGTTCTTTCACGCAGATACACACAAACACACAGACAGGGGGAAGAGACGCTTTGGTCTAAGGTAAGGCACGTCTATACGGATCCACGTACCACGTGAACAACTTGCCAAATCGACGTTTCAGTGGCGTCCAATAGTCATTCTGTTCACAGATAGTATGAATAACATTTCCTGCTAATGTGCCTCTTGAAACTTTAATAATCATTTGTTTTGATATCATTCATGCTAAGATTCGTTATCAGTCCTTTATTTCCGATATTTTAATACTAGCCGTACCCCGTAGAGAACTCTCATGTTAAACTCACCCTCTTCTCTATTTGTTTCATAATATTACAAACATATCTTTCTTTGACTGCAAACCCTCCGTCATGACCTGTAGTACTCTCCTTATGTTAGTATAAATACAATTCACCCTTGTCAATATAAGCTATATTCTTATAACATGATTTCCAGGCAGAGCATTTGCCGTGTAATGCAATCGCGTAGAATATCAAGTAATTGGTTTAATTTTCGCTGATGCAGATTCAGACTCTGAGCCGGTCGGTGAATCGAGAGCGTCAGACCATAAAATAATAGATATTGATATAACGTAATTATTAGGCCCTCGGCCTGAAATTTTAGTTTTTACCAAGACATAAATGCTTTGTTTAAGTTGTTGTATATATATATATATATATATATATATATATATATGAAATTCAAAAATACACGGCGAATGTTGAGGTTGTTTGATATGGCTATTTGGGCGTTTCAACCGTCCTTGTAACAAATGTCAGCGTGCAATTCTTCACGTCCCCGTGAAATTCTCCTTCTTTAGAGACCCCCATTTATAAAGATTGGCTGACTGAGAGAGCTGCAAAAGGCATTATTCTACCGACACAATATAGGAAATGATTGAAAAGTCAATTTCCTTATCCTCGAGATGCCTGATACGTGCACGAGGTGCCATAATGAACAAAATTATCATATATCTCTTAGAATGTAAATTTATCTTTGCATCTTCAGTAAATATACATTCCTTCAGTTTACTTAAATTGGTTATCGTTAAGTATTTTGACGCATTCTTTTCAACACTTAGGAGTCATAACTTGTAAAGATGTTTTCTTTAGTGCCCAGTCGAATCGAATATTTTGTTAAAGCAGCATTTCTCTTTTCTTATTCCAGAAATTATATTTGTGTGAATAAAATTTTAGACCAGAGTTAAACTTTCAAAGTTGTAAAAGCATCATTGAATGAACAAAAAATTAAGCTATTTTGTATCCAGTTCAAGTACTTAACTAGAAGTTTTGAAAATATATAGTAGATTGTAAATTTCAATAATTTCACTTCATTTTGTAGATGTATGCAGTCATGCTTTCCAAAATTATTCTTGGAAAATCATTTGGATTATGCTTTTAGTTAATTTGTTTACATAGTGGTAATAAAATAATAGCAAGCTCTTATCAGTAGGAAAATTTTTTTCCATTAACGTCCAGATTAAATTTGCAGCTGGTCGCGCGCCCTAGATGACGCTCCCACATATAACTCAAAGGAATTGTTAGAGCAACTTTTAACCGCTCCGTTTTGGGAGCGATGGGAATATAACCGGGTAAAATATAAGCTGGTCAACTATTGAAATATTCGGCCATTCTCCGGTGTTCATAGTAAAAGAAATTATATTTTGAACACTGATTTTTATTGTTATTAACATCAACATCTAGCAACACATTTATTAACGGTATGACGGATAGATCTATGCTGTGACGTTTTTGAATACTACGAGTATATACATGAATTTTCATTTGTATCTGAATGATATCCATGTATGTAATTGATAATATTGATGATCGCGTGCTTGAATGACCATTGAGTTCATCCTGTATAATTTTGTGACTTGAGATAGGCCTATGCGATGTTTGCCGAGCTCGAAAGTGCTCTCATCTGGGAATGTACACAGAAGAGCGATAGGAACAGCGTCAAGTGCTAGTAGGTCTTTTAGGTGCCGATAAATAGTAGCTAGGAAGAGAGTCGTGCCAAATCAAAAGGCTCACTCAACAGAATAGAAAGTTAACTTGCACCACTCAATCATCTTTATTATATTAAATTAATTCTGTTCGTTTTTTACATACAGGTTTTCCTTAGATAAATGGAATTATATTTCATGTTGCTGAGCAAAGTATTTTACCGGTAGCAGTGGCTCAGCGCATCAACTGATGTTACTGCAGTTCGTCGCAGTTCGTCTGAGTTGTGGACACCAGGTTCGTGGACAGTGGCAAGATTTCCGACACTGGCTTGTGAGCTAGGTCGAACGGAAGAGAATTCTAGCGGATGGAGAGAATTCTAATGGCAGGCTTCTCCGATCAGTAGTTTTCCTATCAACACCAGGCGAATGCCGGAGTAGTACCCTAACAAACGTTCCACAGACCCCACGTGATCTTTCCTTCCTCATCTTTGTCTTATCTTCACCCCTTACACGCACTTACACTAACATTTACTACACTACCACCCATGCTGGGAGATCGGTCGGGAGGTTAGAGTGTGTCCCGGCTGGGACGATGTCCCGTTGGTGGGAGATACCTGATTAAGAGGATCCCCACTTGCCGACGTTAGGTAGGCGCCAGATCTCGCCATCCAGCGGGGGAAGATCACCGCAATCACCTGAGTAAAAACATACACTGCACTCACAGGACTAATGGCCTTTGTAGTTGACGCGCCCGGAGTCACTAACAAACCAACCAACCATCCAACAATATCACTCGACAGTATAATTAAACACAAACGTTGGTTCTAAAATATAAATTACATATTCCCGTAATTCGCTTTGAAACTTTTAACTATATCACTCGACAGTATAATTAAACACAAACGTTGGTTCTCACTCCAAAATTCCGTCATATTCGTGACTGCATCGTCAATTCTGGGCACAACCCCTCCGAAATAGTCTCTTCAAGAGATTTCCTCATTCTTTGCCGAATGATACAGGCTGAGAATTGCCTGTAAATAAAGCTTCCTCGTCCTTGTTTCTTTCGCGCGCAGGCCTCCGTGGATATCGCCGCGCGTTTTTCTACATTACGGTCGCGCGCCCCTTAAATATGCAGAGCGGCGCCTGCTCTTCGCGGTCATGCAACCCCCTTACCTTAAAAAACACGGAGCGTATATAGCTGGCGTTCTGTGCTGCGGGCGGTGGGGGATGCAGGGGGTGGGGAGTGGGGCGGGCCACGCTGTTCCGGTGCGGTTTGCGGCGCAACCCTACCGCGGTGACCGAGGCGGCGGTGGTGATGGCGGAGGAGATGGCGAGGGTAGCAGAAGTGGAAGGAAGGCAACGGCGCGGTGTGACGGAAAAGACAGTGACTGCGAAGGAAGAGGGGGTGGAGGAGACATTTGGGGGTCGTCGTGGTGTGAAGTGGGCGTGGCGGTGATGTCGGTGACAGAAGCAGTGAAGGCGGAGGCAACAACTTGAAAGGCAGCGGCGGTGGTGGAGGCGGCGGAGGCAGGGAGGTGGGTGAGGCGGGGTTGGTGGGGTGAGGGTGAGGCTGGTGCGGAGTGGCGGAGTCGGTGAAGCAGTAGAGCGGCGATGTTGGCGGTGGCGCCGCCGTTTCGCTTTAAATTTTGCTGAGCGCACTCACCGATCCGGCTGCCCAGGAGTCGCCTGCGAATTCCTGTATTTCGCGGCCGCTGCTTCCCCACTCCCCGCTGCCTTCCCATCGTGATGCAGTCGCGGTTACGAACTCGATAAATGTACTAGTATGTCGTCATACAACTGTGTGCTCGGTTCGTGAGGATCAAGAATGTTGAAGTAGATCTGTGAAACTGAAATATTGCCAACCCAAATTTTTTTAATAAGGCTCTTCTCCAAGAGAGTGAATCAGTATGAAGTGTTGCACACTGTATAATAGCGGCGAGTATGCGGTTAATAATGAGCAATATACCTTGAATATTGGTCGGCTAATAAAAAGGCCTGCAATTTGATGTGGTTCAATTTATCAATTCATAGCGAAGTACGTGCTATTTTGACGCATTTTAACATCTATTGCATTGTGTTATATTGTGTGTCGTGGAGAACTGTTGATGGCGCAATGAGATCGCCCCCACTCCCACAAATGAGCATTGACTGAACAAGGCTTTTTCGTCCGTTGTCCAGAATATAGATGCACGATGAGTAGGTTTTAACCGTCGAATAACACAATGAAACTGATTGATGTCTGCAATGTTTGTCTTGATATTCACCTGAAAATTACTTCCTAGTAATTGATTCCTTTTCCCTGTAATTCATTATAAAAGAACAAAAGCAATATGCGTATAATTAATATTAAAATAGCTGCTTGATGCGTTGCCCGGTATTTATTTATGGAAGCCATCTATAATGCAGCTCACACCTACCACCAGCTTCTCGCACATTCCGCTCGCCTCACTCACCTGGCCCCTCCCGCCCCGTCAGGCCGCGGCCCGCCACGCTCGGCGGCCCCGCTCCGCAAGGCCACCCGCGCCCCGACACGACCCGGGTCATTGTTGCTAGTAAAATTCTATGCTTTACCCAGTTTGAGGCTTCAGAAAACCCCCTACGTTATTTCTGCTTCTCAAAAGCACTCTTGCAACTTTTGAAACCAATCATTTCAAAGTTTTCATTAAAAAAAATTAAAGAATCTGGAGCTTCCTGTTCCTGATCCATGGAGAATCCTTAAGGCAATTCAATTTTTATGAAAATAACGAGGCTACATTACAGTCAAGTTGTTAGAGAATGATACGTTCAATATTCGTTTCATAGTGTCACAATGTTTACTTTCTGACTCATTTCGTCTCAAAGAATTTAACTGAGAAGAATGTACCAAGAGCGCCATCTCTAACCCACTAAACAATGTAGTACTGAGCAATAACCATCCGATCAATAGAGACATATTTCCAAATTGCATGAGAAGAGCGGAATTAATCGATCATGACTGTACATATTAAATAGTTTTTTTTTGTACATTCAGTCCTTCAGAGTTACTAAACATATTTGGTCCACAATCTATAGATGAAAGGGAAAGTCGGTCATGAAGAGGAATAATCAGTGAACCAAATTATTTCAAATTTAATATCCCAATGAAACTAAACCACGCATTTCAACATTTTGATCAGTTATAACCCGTTCATTCACTATTTTTATTATTATTTTGTATATCAAATTATCCATAATAATTAATATGTGGAGGAAATGAAAATTTTGAAAATAGATTTTGAAATGTTTGATGGAGTCAAACGACGCCAAAATGTCTTTGACGTTATTGTAAATCAAATAACCTTTCAACACTCATGCATGGAAACGAGTACTTGCCTTCAGTGTGTATTGATTGGAATGTTGACTTTGTGTTACGCAAACAAGAAAGGCGCCTACCGCTCGCAAAGGAGTCGCGGTGATATAAAACAACAGAATAAAAACACCGGGCAACATGCACCAACAAGGCAGACGCCTCGCATATTGGGAATGATTCCAAAAGTGAGTAAGTGCCCATGAATTCGTACACTAAAATAATGCACGTACCTCGTACGAAAGTGGCTTCGTGGTACTCATTTTAAAATCCTGGCCTCTGCTCCTTTTGTCATCTAGTCGTCAACATGTTATTTGTATGCCAGAGACGTATTTTTGTACTATTTACGTAAGTAAGAATTTTTCAACTCTCTCATAAAGTAAGTGATTATATGAAATATAAAATTAACAATGACAACACAAAATGTTAGCATTAAAAAAACAAAATATTCAAACTGTTGTACCGAACATTTTCTTTGTTCTTTTTTTCCGTTGACGTCATCTGCCATCAACATGTCAATGCGGTGACGGCTCTCACCATACATCTACCATTATAGGAACTACATCAAAAGGATTCGCTATTTCTTATTAGAACGTAGGTACTTCAGCCGTTATCTTGTCAATTATCTCGTTTACTTTCTCTTCTACTAAATATCTACTGGGCAAAGTCAACTCTGGCTACTTAATACTTATTTTAGTAATAATAACCCTAAATAATAATAATAATAATAATAATAATAATAATAATAATAATAATAATAATAAGCCAGTCCGGATAGCCGTGGCGATCTCGGACGGAAGGATCGCGGGTTCGAGTCCCGCCTCGGGCATGGGTGTGTTTGTGTATGTCTGTTTGTGTGTGCCGTCCATTCATCCTCCATTATCATCATTCCAACTTACATCCCCCAGGACGTATAAAAATCGGATTCAGCCTTATGCTAATCCTCCTGATTAGTTACATGCAAGACTTGCAACGTGATAAAAGGATACTGAGCCTGTGCAAGTGCATGTCCTGCGTAGTCCAAGATGGCCTATTTGCGATCAAAATAAAATAATAATAGTAATAATAATAATAATAGTAATAATAATAATAGTAATAATAATAATAATAATAATAATAATAATAATAATCGTGCTAAAACACGAGTTTAAAACAGCCGCAATGTTGGCGTCAATGCGGCAGTGGCAGACCGGTGGCTGACCGCGGCGGACGGCGCGGCGCTAGTCGCGGTGGCAAAGGCAACAAGCTCGGGGCGGTTTCCCCTCCCACTCGTCTCTTCAGCCAACACCGGAGTTGGGGCGGCAATGAGATCCTTCCGCCGTCTGCCTGTAAATGAGGGGTGACCAGACGGCGCGAACAGGGACTTATCCGGTGAACTGAGTGACAGGGGAGCGGTGTAGGAGAGCTGAGAAAAATGAACGGATACGAACTGTGGAGTGGATTTGGGTCAATATCTTGCTTCTTCTTTCTGTAGCTCGGCGACTCGAAATAGTTTTTGATATATATTCTGGCTAACAAGATATGGCAAGCCCTGCTAGGTTTATGTATTGTGGATTGAGAAATAAATTCTATTTCTTGGAACTGGCTATTTATAGGGTAGTTTGTTTTTTTCCACAATAATAGTTCGTTCAGAAAAGGCATAGTTAAGACGAGTACATCAATAGAACACAAACTAGACTAAAAGCCTCACAAATACGAACTTATTGGTTGTAATCTCACCCAGATAACAACGGCTATCTGAGATTAGTTTTACTACACGGAACAGATTGGTGCAAACGTTACTGCAAGGATGAACGGTTTTGGTAATCCCGAAAGCTAATGACAAACCATCGCGTGCTCCCACCACGCAGTGACGTCGGCAGTTTCTCTCAGATTCCAAGACAATAGTCTTTAGATGATAAACGAAAGTAGAAGAACAATTAGTAAAAGAATGTATCAATTGTGCTATTGTACAGTTTGTACAGTATGTACAGTTTATTGAAGTGTACAAAGAGGGAATTTTTGAAACGTATCACGTGCCTAACGATGACAAGATATTGCAGAAACGAGAGAGTTGATTGCACAAACGGTTTTAAGGACAATGTACCTGGAGCATTGTAAGGTACTAAAGTATCACTTGAAAAAGACTGGCGATTGGCTTAAATATGAAAGTGTCCAAAGACCTGGTTCTAGCAACTGAAGAGAGAGCCAAAGATTTCAAATCTATAAATTTAAGATAACCAAGAAATATAAGTGTAGTCTTTGTTACGAAACGGCAAAATGACTTACTTAAACATCGCTTGCAGTAATAATGCACATAATCATTACTAAGAAAGCCATGGATTATATTACACAGGAAACCGTGCAGAAACTATGATTGACTAAGAAACGGAGCCCAAACCGGAAAAGATTGAAGACCCTACATGAAATGGGAATTCAAAATCCTGTCTTTACAAATGACTGGATCATGATGTGCCGGATGCGTTTCCTACTGCAAAAGCAGGAGGGATTCGTTGACAGGGCAATTACTACAGATTCCGGAGTGGATCTTAAGAAAATATACCGATATAAGTAAAGTTCCTTAGATCGAAGATTTCTATTCTCAGTTCCCGTGCCAACCGCAATTCTTCGAGCTGACCAGTGGTAATTGAACCGTTTTACTGTCTATATTGGCTCACGGCTTAAACTGATGTCATTGCAGTGCTTCTGATCGACAGGTCCTAGGGTTCCAACCATGACGGATAACGATTTTGGTCACTAGCTAGATAGTTAGTTCGAGCTCAGCCGTTGTCAGAAGGGAATTCTAGCATCCGGCTGGTCTGAACGGTAGTATTCTGTGATTTCTCCGATCAACACTAAGCGAATGCTGGAGCAGTACCTTACGAAAATGGGCACGGACCGCAAGCAATCTTTCTTTGCTCCGATTTGCTCTATTCTCACCCCTTACTCACAACACTACGGTTACATTCTCTACACTAACACATACGCCGAGAGACCGGAGCTTGCCCCGCTGATGGGAGATACCTTGAATAGGGAGAACCCCGCATGTCAACGTGTAGCTCGACGCCAGATCTCACCATATGAAAATATTTACGAGAAACATCATCACCTCTCGTAATAATACATGCACTAAATTTACGGGATTAATGACCATAGCAGTTGAAACACTCTCAAACCCTATATAATCAATAAAAAATATCCGTTTCATTGTGGAATCAATCGATTTTTCCATAAGACCCGCGTAAAAGTTCAGCTTCATTTAAGTCGCCACCTTCACGGCGAGCGGTCAGGCACATTTCATAGATTAACCTCTATTAAGTAGTCTGAACTGTTATACGAATATATTAAGAAACGAAGAGCTGTGGAGATACTGTTGATTTAGTATCTTCTTGCGAAGAGATGCAGTTCCAGATTATTTAGAAAAGTAAAATCTGAGTCGCTTGATTAGCAGGGGAATTAATTTGCTTCAAATTAAAAAGATTAATTTAATAAATGTTATTACTAAATAACAATGCATTCGCAGTCCCCGTTCCAGAACATTCTCATGAACATTTCTGACCATAGCATCTCCTGTGAGATAACTTGTAAACGGCGTGCGAAGGCCGTTCAGTGTCAAAATCTGATCTGAAGCTCATTAATGAAGGAACCTCGCGCACAATGTGATAATTAGGGAACGGACTTTATTGTAATAAAAAAAGCAAAATATGTACATATATATGTACTTATTTTTTTCAAAAATATGTAAGAAAAAATAGGAAATATGTGAAATAAATGTTCGTTATAATGTTTACAATTCCATACTCAAGCGTTTTCCGAGCAGAGTACATTGCTGATCAAAATTTTTACAGGGTTTCCCAGAGGCTGAATGAAAGTTTTACTTTACAGAAGCAATTATTCGCTAGTTTCTTCGAAACATAATACTGTCGTTTATATACAATGTTGTTTAGAGGAGCCGGGCTCGTAATAAGTACCGAGCCTGTGATAGAAGGGAGCATATTCCCAACCCAGAAAAGGGATAAGACAATGATCTGATTTTTATCGAGTTACGCATGGGGTCTATGAAACACGAGGTACACGTGGTTAAAGTTCCTTCTTTAAATACATCCGCTCATCGTTGACCCCGACTACGCTATTTCCAAGAAGCAGGGGGGGGGGAGATAAGTTTGGAAATTTAATAGCGATTGTCCGGCGTTAATACCCCATTGCATTTAAGTATTTCAGTAACTAAGTTAGTTTTCAAGTAACATGATTGAACATCAAAAGTGAAATGTTCATTTTCGATCTATAAATATATTAAAATGTAAGAAATATGTAGCTATAGTAAATATGTAAAAATATGTAATTATCAAAATATGTAAAAAAATTTAAAAAAAAAAATAGTTCCAATTAGTTCAGAATGTTGTGTTAAGTGTAATAAATATTAGTGAATGCAGGTATCTTGTCCCTGTGAAAATATGTATTTACATGAAAATCCATTCCCTAGTGATAATTAGTGTTTTGAAGTCTGGTTTGTTTGTGTTAGATATCGACAAGGACCGAAAGCGAGATTTGCAAGTAAAAGGCTCTGTGAAAAGTAAAGGGTGTTTTACACTAACCGACAGAAGGCAAGTGATCGTAGAAAACGAGAAAACGAGATTTGCCATCTTTTGTAGCTAAAGCCAAATTAGCATATTTCCCTACTTTTTCGACGAACGTCAGATTTACTACTTCAAGTACATCGCCCAAATGGAATAAGCGATCAGCACACACACCCTTAAGACTGGGAGTTAAGACATGTCTGGAAGGGAAGTATCGTGCGCGGTTCGTGGGCCCTTCCGTAAGGAAAAGCTCTGACATTCCGAAGAATGGCACTTACATTACATGGTCAACACAACCATCTTCTATAATTCTCACGTCAAGTTCGTTCATCATCCAGTTACTCAGCAGATGTTGAGAGTCCACACCATCAGGATTCGAACCTACGATTTTCCAGTCCACACAGCTTCAGCTGCGGACTCGCAACCACTACACCAAAGCAACCGCTTGTATTTCCCAAATGGTTATGAGCTGTGTAATTGAGCTGTAGGAGAAAAACGTCGCGAGCCGGACGGGCCGCCTAAGGGGCGTGTGCTGTACGCGCTGACGGGCCTGCCCTGCCACGCCCCGCGGAGGGAAGCGGTCTTACCCCTGATGGATGCCCGTTGCCCCCGGGCAGCCGCCGCCACCGCCACCCTCGCCGTCGAGATTAATCGACCCATCGGGCGACCGCGTCGACTCGAGGCGTAAATTGTGCTCGCTGATGATCTTGCGCCATTGCACGGCTATCGCTTGAAGAATGGGCTGTCCTGGCGTCCGGGCGGCGGTGATTCATTTCATTGAGCGATTGATCATTCTGATGGCTGTACAGCGCGGGATATCGAGATTAATAGGATCACGGATTTCGACCTGGCAAGATGGAGAATATCATTCGCCGTTTCTTTGGCGGTACAAGCTTGGAATACAAATTTGCCTGACGATGGCGTCCTACTGAGTTAGTGAGGTAGATGTGGTCGGGTGACTTTCCTTTCTTATTTGGAACGCCTGCTCAGTTTGTATAAAGATACCGTTTTCGTCTGATTCTCGAGACAGACTGTAAATGAGGGTGCAGGCAAATTGAAATACTCTGGACTATCGAATTTCTTTTGAGAGAGCACTTACATTTCGTGTAAACCTAGAAATATCTGTAGCAGATTCGAACTCTTTGAAACGTATGCCAATCTAATAATCATTATTTTAAGAATCAATGCCTTTGGCATAATTGCATTATTCTTACAGCATAGCTCAGTGATACGCAGATAGAAACGTATTATTGTAATCTGGTTTATTGAATGGAATTAACTGGCCACAATTGTATCGACAATTACTTCTCGTTGACCAAGGTATCCTCAAATCAAATTCATTTCCTCACACTGCAAGATCACTTTTATATTTTCACATGCCTAATATTGTATAGTTGACTACACCCTTGGTTTCCTTCAAGTTTAAAATTAATTTATTTTTCTTCGTCGTGTAAACTATGAATCTGTGAGTTGAATAGAATAATATTATTCTATTGAACATTATGTGCTTGGCATCATCCTTAGGTGTGAAATTATATCAATATTTACACCTCGTCAAATACTTGTATATATTATTATGCTGGAAAGGAAATGTGCTGCCAAGATTGCTCGCTAAATGAGATATTTTCTATACACCAACTCCAAACAAAACATCTAAAAAGCTAGCAAACTACGCACTTCGTATCCCATTTCCAGGCTTACAGTTTGAGCTCTTTTCCGTTCTTTTTTTCTTTTTCCTCCACTTCTCTTCCTGACTCATTAAAGCAGATTTATATTAAGCATTTTGTGTTTTTACATTTGAACTTCAGAATTTTCTGTAATTGAGAAGCGGAAAAAAGAATATTCATCTTAGTATATAATATCCCTAAATATATGCCAGAACACCTTAGCGAGACAAGGAAAATTGTGTAGGTACCAGTAATGTGGTAGCGACAGTAATGTGCGTCCGAATTGTGCATAAATATTTATGTTCTCATCCAGCGATTCTATGGTTTGAAAGATGACAAAACCATCATATTCACCAGAAAATCATCAAAATCATTCATAATTTTATTTGTTTAGAGAAGTCAAATCTCAGATAGTATATCGTTATTTACAATAATTTCGTCAGATAATGTATCAATGAGGACTGAAAGCAAGTTCCTTCTTCATAACCAAATTTTGTTTCATGACCAAAGATCACTCGAAGAGTATTTGATCAGAAGATTGAGTCATTTCGAACGAACGATGAACTTTGCGCAGTAGAAATACCAGCGCTAGAGATATGTGTGTATGTGGTGTGTGTGTGTGTGTGTGTGTGTATGTGGATGGGTGTGTGTGGGATGTAGATGTTTAGTGCAAAGGTGGTGCGTTTACATACAATGTACGTGAAGCATGACTGTTCTCACTTCGTGATTGTGTCGTGAAAGGTAAAATCAACCCGCCACATATTCATACATTATTCGACATTTCCTTCATCATTCGTCGATTCATCAAGAAACATTCAACATTTCATAATTCTGTAGTACAGCCACTGTCAATTTCGATATTTTCTGATTGACATTCCCCCAGAGAAAAGGCTCGATTCGAGAAGACATCATACACAGCAAGGCGCAACATTCCTCCCTTCAACATCGCGTCGACTTTCCCGACCACTGCCCCAGAACGCGACACATTATCGAAACAATCCGTCGTGGAGATTGAGTCCTCTCGCGTAAAGGCAGCGACGAATTCGCGGCGACTGCGGCAAAGCCGGCGGAGGGGGTGGCGGAGGTGGTGGCGGTGGCGGCAGCGTCGGAGGCGGCGGCGGTAGCGGTGGCGGCGGTGGCGACGACGGCGGTGGTGGTGACGGTGGCGGCGGCGGCGGTGGCGGTGGCGGTGGCGGTGGCGGTGGCGGTGGCGGTGGCGGTGGCGGTGGCGGTGGCGGTGGCGGTGGCGGTGGCGGTGGCGGTGGCGGTGACGGAAGCGGCGGTGGCGGCGGCGGCGACACAGGGCGACTCGAGAGGAGGTGCGGTGGGAACTGCGGCATTGGCGAGCACCGCACGCGCCTCCCGATTCCGCGAAACGGAAGCGCCACGTTCAGTCGAACGAGCTTGGACTTTCCGCGCCGCGCCCCTCCCCTCCGCGCCCGTGCATCCAGCGGCGCGCGAGCAGCCGATAACGTATTATGAATGACTTCCCGGCGCCGCGGGCGGCGGCGGTATGTTCCAAAAAAATCTCTCGAAAGTTTCTCAGACGTTCGCGTGCAAGTTCTAACTTGAACCCGTCCATATGGAAGAGGTAGCACAAAAATGTGATGGCTTCTTCATCTGTAACGACTTAGCCTGCTTCCCACTCTGCGATGTCGACACAGGCATTCGGATATTAATATCATCTATGTGAAAGTAATAAAAATAAATGTCATAAAAACGTTTTCGATGGACGTTCATTCGGAAGTTTTGCGTTATTCCAGTTCCTTGGTCACAGTTCTTTTTGACTTACCTTTCACGATTTGAATATTCGTATAATTATTCAAACGTGTTTCTTATTCATTTTTTTTACCGCGGTACCTGTGGCATTTCTTGCGTGCAGAATGACTGCCGTACGCCGATAGCTTTGACATTGATGTAGTCCTTGGGAATCGAAGCAGTTATTTATAGCGAATATTTCAGTTGATCCTTTTTTGTGTCCCAAACTCGTGTAATTAGGGCAGTAAAGTTTCCGTATAAATATTTGGCGTTTAAATATACCGTAAAATGTTTGCTTGAAAACTGAACAACTTAAGATTCATTGCTTATTGCTAATATAGATACTGCCCCTTAGTAACTGATATTAAAATCCCATTATCTTATATTTGAAATGCTATTAATAAATCATTACGTAGCTTAAATTAAAATTCGTATAAATTGTAAATGATTCACTTCCTTTAGTGTCGGTAAACCAACGGGCAAATTCGTCGTAGGGTTCGAGATTATCGGTTGAATGAAATTCTGAATTGCTGTAATATTTTAAACCTCCTTTATTGCCCTTTTTCTTTTTAGTAATCTCTAAGTTCAGTTCCAATGGTTTATTCAATTCTGAATTCTTGAACTGACTCTTAAGAATTCACGACACCTAAGCGGAAAACATCTATTAAAAAATATGAGAGTTATCTGGCAAAAATGAAAGCAATCGTTTTGTGTTGTTTGTGTGTTGGTGTTGAGTGTGTGAGTGTGTGAGTGTGTAATACTTTCGGTGATTTGTTTTCCTTCACGTAGAGTTGGAGAGAATATTAAAACTTGTTCAGCACCCTATGAATGTTAATAACTACTCCTTCATTAGTTAGCTATGCGCATTTGTAATTATAGTACGAGAGAAGACAGTTGCTTCAATGAAACCCGGCTTCCTGACTTCTTATTCCTTTCGGTTCTCTCACCTTGATAAGTCAGACATTCCAGTAATGGAAAGTTTCTCCTTTTTCTTTGGATTCGAAATATGCTACTTTTTATCAGAGGTTTGAATTAATCCAAAAATATACAATATAGTTTTATTTCGTCACCTTAACACATTCCAAGGAATAATTAAACTGTAACATATCAAATGTCAAAACAAAATAATCACGTATAAGCCAGTACAGCTTCATCAATTTAGTTATCTTTATAGTATTATTATCTTAATTACACCAATCTTCAACCACTTATTTCTTGTCTTAATTTTTATAATTTTAATCCAGAAGATATTAAGAATCTAGAAGAAAGACTGAGGATACTAACAACTGTCAAACAGTAATAAATATGTTTACGATCTTCATAATGGAAACCCCAAAGTTTGCAAAGGCGCGCACACCACTGCGGCAAGTCACTGGATCAGACAAATACAAAACGCTGAAGAGAACAAATCAGTTTTTCGTAGCCGCGCGGAAAATAAGGCGGTCTCACTGTTAGACATGTAGCGCGGGGACAAGAGCGGTGCGCGGAGGCGCGCACACCACTGCGGCAAGTCACTGCCACGGGATCGCGTGCTTACTGGTCACTGTCGTCGCTGTGGGAGAGCATCGGAGCGCGCGAGGTGCCCTGTTTGCCCATGACTTCCCCGCTTGAGGGGCACCTCCCACCCCTCGGCTCCCTTCTCACTGAACGGGCCGTGGAGCGTTTCCGTCACAGGCGGGGACGCGGCCTTACCAGAGTAGTGTGTATGAATTGCTTCTTGCAAATACAAAATTCAAAAGTACATAATAAGGAATTGTTGCATCGTTACAGCCTTACACTTCGCTACCTTAGACTCTCGAAGGTAAAGAGTAATTTCAGCATTAGTTTTCAAAAAGTTGAAATTAAACCAATACTTCGCAAATACTAGATATTTTACAAATTTAAAATTCAAATAAAATGTTTTTGAAGTGTTCACACATGTCATTTTATTCAATGGACATTCTATTTTTTTTTAATTCAACGAAGAGAATATAAGTGTAGATCTGGGATGACCCTTATATTTTAACCTTGCAAGCTGTGACAATTATTTACGTTTTACATAAACAATTCAGTTTTCATGAATACTCTGTACAATTATTTACAATGTTGTATTTTTCTGTATACGAAATCCTTTACAACACTATTCTCATTTCTCGTGTAATTAACATTATTAACAACGTTTCAAAGTTTCAATTTTACTGTTCCATTTTTACGATTTAATACCATCCTTCGCCTCTCTCTTATTGTCATACCCTCTTAACTACCTCATCTCTCAGAATATGTCATTTCCCTGCGATCAAAGGATGCAGAAGGTGGCTACGTAGCCAGCGGCCTTGAAGGTTCCTCGGAGCGAATGAGCTCGCTAACCCCCTCCTCCTAAATTCGTTCAATTCTGCTACTAGAATACACAAAACCTTGGGAAACTTACAGAGTACATAAACGAATTACCGGGAGCGGTAGCTCAGTGCATCAACTGATGCCACTGCAGCACCTCTGACCGGGAGGTCCTAGGTTTTAATCCTGATGTCGGCAGAATTTTTTGACACTAGCGTTTTAGCTAGGTTGAATTCAGTCGCTGCCTGGAGGAGAATTCTAGCGGTCGGCTTCTCTGATCGGTAGTTTTCCGTGGTTTCTCCGATCAACACCAGGCGAATGCCGGAGCAGTACCCTATCAAACGGGCCAAGGACCGCGCGCGATCTTCCTTCCTCTTCCTTGTCCTATCCTCTCCCCTTACACACACTTACACTAACATGCACCACACTACCACATATTCCGGGTGAGCGGTCGGAAGCTTAGAGCTTGTCCCGGCTGGGGCGGTGCCCCGCTGGTGGGATACTCCTGGTTAGGGGGAAACCCCACTAGCCGACGGTAGGTCGGCGCCAGATCTTGCCATCCAGCGGGGGAAGATCACCGCCATCACCCGAGAAAAAAACATGCACTACACTAACGGGACTAATGACCAAAGCAGTTGACGCGCGTGGAAACACGAAAAAAACAAACATCGTGATTTGAAAGCGTTGCACGGCGAAGCGTTACAGAAATCGAGAGCTGTATCGATCTTCCGCACATTAGCAGTTTCAGTTTTACATCACGTTTGACCATCTGCTCATGATCGAGAATGCTGTCGGTTGCTCTACGCTACAAAACTCCCGAATATAGAAAGATAACTATGCAGCTATCGTTGTTTCTTGCGCGTGATCACGCCATCGATTATCTATGACTAACTCGCGTTTTTAAGAGAATTGTTTTTTCCTACCTTTTCTTCCGCGTTGTGACTCGCTTGTCGAACAACTGCTTCACATTACCTTAGGTCTCCTGGCAGGTGTGGCGTAACATTTGAGATGGCGAGCACGCGACAATGCAGCGCTCGCTCTTTGAGGGCTGATGTAATCAGCAGCGGGCCTGAGACACGGGCCAAGGCTGCTAGGATGCGAAGCTCTCGGCGCTCGACATCGGACTGTAAGAGGGGCTAGCCCTCACCTCGACCGCAGTTGGGTCGTGGTTGGCAGCAGCAGTCAAGGAGTCGACCGTCATGTCACGTAGCCTCGCAGTCGGTCAGGAGTCCAACGGAGATGCATTCATGCAACCCCGTGTGGTCTACAACATCTCATCTCTTTGCTTCGTCAGGGGAACAAGTCTTCAGAATGTGCACCTTGGCCTCTTTGGGCTCTGTCCTCACCCCCCGCCGACGCGCAAGACGCCAACAGGTGGACGTCCGGATACATCCGGAGCCCAGTTTGTTCTCGCGGCAACCTCCCCATACAATTCCTGGGTAAGGGCCGCCCTGCTAGCACATAGCTCGTAGCTTTCCAGGCCAGTACCGGAGTCTAGACAATGCGCCACTCACATGCGTCCGGAACAAGTTCCCTCATCTATGCCCAGAGTATTGAGCCACTGACACGACGAATCCGAGAGCCTAACTGGGGGCCACCTGAACTAAGGTCCAGGCGGGCGGAGCCCCCCTCCCATTACCCCAATGTTTACCGCCAGCTCTCGACGTGGGTAACGCCGGTACCGGAGCAATCTGATAGGTGGTTACTGGATTTCCCGCCGTATTTAAAAGTGGGATCCAGAGAACTCCGAAAAGCGTCCTTCACACAATCCTTCTCCAAGGTCGACGCGCCTTAGGCCTAACTGGGGGTAGCCGGGCGAACGCGACTACCAGGAGCTTAGCATCGCCTCACTGCCTGCATCTTCAAGCTAACGTCGTGAGCGGCGCCGCGAGAATCCGGGTGGTCGTCTACGACACTCCTCCAGAGGCCACGACAACCTATGCCATCGCCAATCCCCGTGTGGGGAGCCCGGCTCGGGTTCGAGTCGCCATAGCCACGGAGCAGAGTGGGCAGCATTAACAGGACTCGCGTAGCACCGTCAGGCGACAATGAGAGGCCGAGCACGGCCGACATAACCTGCGCCCAGTGAGCGCGGAGAGCAGTGGTTTGGAGGACTTCACTGGCGGTGACGAAACGGAGTTGAACGGAACGAGCACGATCCAGAAGCCGTGCAGGCAACACGAGGTGCCGCAGACCTTCAAGTCAGGGGAGCCACGCCTCATCTCTGTTAGTGTGAACGAGTGGGCCGCGGAGCAACCCGCTCTACGAGGCACCAACGCGGCGTGGCGTTGCACATGTGAGAGGGCACGCAGATGGAATGGGCCGCGGCGGCCGGAAGTTGTTGCAACGTACAATGTTGTTTCAAGCTTTGAAGTACGAAAAGCTTGTGTTTAAATGAATTTACTCTGTCACTCGCCCTATCTTGGACATAACATCTCTCAATACGCTGTAGCTCGTTTTTCTGCACCTGCACTCTCCCTTGTTCTGATCTCGTGATATCGCTACACAACTGTCCGTTCAAAGCAGTTTACATAAAATTCACGATTGATTAGTGATTTCCGGCGCGTCTACTGCTGACCTTAAGCTCCGTAAGTGAAGCGAATATTTATCAGTGATGGCGGTGTTCTTCCCACGCTGAATGGTGAGATCCGGAACCTACTTACCCTTCATCTTGTGGGGTATTCGTCAAACGGTATCTCCCATCAGCTAGGCACCGCCCCAGTCGGGATAAGTCTCAAGTTCCCGAATGGTCTCTGTGCTTATGTAGAAGTTTTTTACATTTTACAAGTGTAAGTAAGCGGTGAGAATAGAAATAATAAGAGGAAAGAAAGATCGCGCGCGGTCCGCGGTCCGTTTTTTTAGTGTACTACTCCAGCACTCGCCTGGTCTAGATCGGAGGAAACACGGAAAACCACAAATTATACTGTCTGATCGCTACAATTCTCGTCCAGTCAGCGGTTGAATTCAACCTACCAACTCGCTAGTGTCAAAAATCTTACCACCTCGGACCCTAGGACTCGAGTCCCGTCAGAGACACTGAAGTGATATCCTGAGCCACCTAAGCCAATCTCAAACCCACAAGATCTATATGATGCATGATATTGAAAAAATATACCTTTCGTATTCCCTCGTGCGCACGGGAACACACAGCATGTTTCTATTACCTCTTAATAATTCAAACAAATATTATATCAATCGTTAAACTGTACGTTACATTTGTGCGTAATAACCTCGCCGGACGCAAATCGATGCCACTGCTGTGTACATTGGTTGGTTGGTTGGTTGGTTGGTTGATTAGTGATTCCGGATGCGTGAACTCCTAAGGTCATTAGTTCCGTAAGGGTAATGCATGTTTAATCGCGGTAGGTGGCGGTGATCTCCCTCCGCTGGATGGTGAAAACCGACGCCGACCTACCGTCGGCTTATGGGTTTTCCATCACCAGGTATCTCCGACCAGCGGGGCATTGCCCCAGCTGGGACAAGCTCTAACCTCCCGGCATGTGTGGTAATGTAGTGAATGTAAGTGAAAGTGTAAGTAAGGGGTAGGATAAGATACGGAATGGGAGGGAAATATCGAACGCAGTCCGTGGCCCGTTTGTTAGGATGCTGCTCCGACATTCGACTAGTTTTAAACGGAGAAACCACGGAAAACTACCTATCAGGACAACAGGTGCTGTGTGGACCTCGTTTTCTTGTAAAATTTCCGATGCGAATGAACTCCCATAAAAACTGGTGAATAGAATTACAGTGGCGCGCTCTATCTTTCCACCTTCTTGCAGAAGCTAAAAGAAAGTCTGCTACTGACGTAATTATATGACATGATATGAGCCAAGCGGGGGTGGTGAAACACAAGCAGACGCGCCTGATGGAAAAGACTCGCGTTGTAAACGCCACCGATTTTTCCTTAAACATTATTATTGTAAATAGTTGACCCAATTATATATATTTCCACATGTGTCACATTTGTAGCCGGCCAAGTGCAAGCTCTCACCTATAACTGTGCCCGGCGAGCGTCCCTAACCTTGCACACTCGAGTTTTGTCTACGGGAGTTAAAAGGCCCTGCTATTCCACCACAAACCTCTTCTGCGTGACATTCTCCTGCTAGTACCTGATTAGTTCGCTGTCTAGGTCGAGAGTGCATCAACTACTCGATTTTCCCACTAGAGTTGTTGGTTTATTCGAAAATCAGAGTTTTAATTCCTCACTTTTCTTGTACTCTAGAATGTGATTTGTCACAATATATTAAATGAAAACGAATTAACATCGCAGTAAATAATTATACCAATGATACAATTTCAGAAACTTATTATTGTACATCGAAAGTTGTTAATCAAACAATAACGGTTATGCAGGTATTAATACAATATTTTTGACATCATCAATTTAGATAAAAGCAAAAGCAGAAACAATTTGACTGGCAATTAAACTGACTCCAGAAGTGACTAAGACCGCAGAAGCTGTCAGGAGACAAATGAACTATATGCATACTCATTCGTTGACAGTAGCTCATGTGCAATATTTCATGCTGTGCATGTATGTGTTGTTACGTGCATGTATTTATGTATATATGATTATAATTTAATTCAAGCTTGTATTAACATATTTTAATTTTTGAGGTATGACAAGGACACGGATTTTGAAGATTCTGCAAACCTTTTCGCGACCTTCTTTTGCCCACGACCTCCTTTTGAAGAACTAGTTCAACATTCACTTCATTGCTCCAAATACAAAAATATTATCTACAACAACAGGAATTAAAATCAAATTGAAACGTTATTTCATGCAGACCTGCAGGATGGAGTTTTTACGACTGTTCCGAATTGTTTTGTGAACATTCAATAAGGATTGAAAGACGAAAAAATCACTTCGTTTATGAAACTTTCTAATAATAAACGTACTAAATGATGAAACTGTAACTCTTTACCTAGATAAATATGAGGAAAACCTACGCTGACTTCCGTCCGTTGAACCTCATTGGTAGGCGACTGTTAAATTTAATTACTGTTAACGCTGCGAATCAAAGCGTTGACAGGCGTACAAGTTTAATGTTGTCTGTAATTATATTGGTTGTGTTAATGTGTGTAAATGCAGGAATTGCGTTAAGCGAATCCAATGTTGTTGAAGTTGATGTTACGTGTATAAGTTGTGTTGAGTAAAAGAGCCCTGATTATGTAAATAGTGGTAGATATTCATTAGTCATACTCACACACAATTTGGAATTCCCCCATCAATCTGGGAGATCGTCTGGGATGTATATTCAAGAAAATTCTAACCTGTGTTTTAACTTCAAAACTACTAGCATATACTCGCAATTCATTCGTTCCATCTTTTGTTTAAAATCTTGAATACTTATACAATCGGCAATCACACAAAGAAACTCCATGAACTTTTACACTATTACACATAGTCATTTGCATTGGTGGAAAATTTATTAGTCTCTTTTTGATGAGTCGTAGGAAATATGTAATTAGGATTAATTTCTCATCAGTTGAAACAGAAATATCCTTCTTAAATTGCTGTATGTTGTTGGATAATAATTGATTTTTTACCACACCAAAATATTAGGCTTATAATTAAAAATATTAGCAAATAAAAATTAATTTTGTATTGTTAACTTTTCAAGTCTATGAGTTTGAGTAATCAAAATATTATTTAGAAGATATGATTGAGGCGTTCCGCAGCGTCTTAAACTGTGAAATATTAATATGAACATATTTCCAAGTGTGTGCACCATAAAACTGCATTTATATTTTACGCTCCCGGAAAAAATAGAATAAAAGTAATCCTTGCTACAGTAGATACTATTACAGTACCTTCCAAGTACATATACTTATTTCTATTGGTAATACTGCAAAGAAAATGGAATACTGCAAAAATCTATGTCAAGAATTTGTCGGAAGAACTCATTTTGGGAGTTCCTGATACCAAAAAACATGTTTTTTCGCTACATCTGTCCATCCGTCTCTATTCATCAGTCCGTCCTTGACAACTCTAGAGCCTAAACGAAGATGGCTTGAAGTGGTCGTACAGTTTGCATTCATACTTTTTCGGTACATAGTGTTTTTCATGACCAAGATGAATTATTGTCATTACGTAGAAAACACCCGAAATTGTTATCAAACATTGAGCATAGTATAGACGACTTGACGTGATCGGGAAGTTTCTATTCATGACCAGTCCTCCAAAAACCATCGGGCGTCCTTCTTCTCGAGCCGCTGCGCAGTGCATTTACTCGGCTAGGCTATCATCGAGAGCGCATCTAGGCTCTACTACTTGGTATTCCGCGCAAAGCCGGGGCGTAGGGTGGGAGCGGTGGGGGCGGTGAGGCGAGGAGCGGGCCGTGCGGCGCAGATCAGCGAGCCGCGGCGGCGGTGGTGGCGGTGAGCGGGGCGGCGGTGGCGGCGGCAGCGGCGGTGCCCGGGGGCGGCGGCGGCGGCGGCGGCGGGCGGCAGCGGCGGCGCGGCGGCGGCAGCGCGGCGGCGGAGCGGCGGCGGCGGCGGCAGCGGCGGCGGCGGCGGCGGCGGCGGCGGCGGCGGCGGCGGCGGCGGCGGCAGGCGCGCGTCAGGGCGGCGCAGTGGCCGGCACAGCACCCCAGGCGAACATAACCTCCGAACTGCAACCTCTCATATCACTAGGGTACTTGTTTCGCAGCCACCTGATACGACCGGCAACAAATGTTGTCAGTCACGTACCAAATATATTGGGCGACTCTATCCGCAATAGAGATTATGTGGCGAATTGTTCTTCAACCGCAATAACTTAGTGACAAGAATGGGAGTAAGATGCATTATTTTATAATTTAATGATATTGGAAAATATTTCACTATCATGTGTACGAGTCAAAATGTGCATTAATTGGTTTAAAATTGTTAAAAATCCTTTTTCTTCGTTCTTCTGAAGAGTTAAATTAATTTTAATTCATGGGAATTATTCGCACAAAACTAATTGTGCAAATGCGTACAATTGTAAGTAGCCTTACAATACAAAGTCTTTAAAATACCTTTCAGCACACTCAAAGTAATTAGTGAGGCTGCAGCACCAACAATTGCGAAAACAGTACTGTGTTCCAAAATAAATGTATTATAAAAACGATATTCGGACGAAGACAAAGTTGGTCTTTCCGCTAGATCCACCTGAGTAGTTATGAATTAATGAACAAACATGAATGAATGAATGAATGAATGAATTCCTTATTTTACGTGGCGAGACTCAGGCCATGAGGCCTGTTCTTCCGTCTAACCACAACATACGGATATTGTTGTAGGTAACGTTGTGATTTTCCATTATAGACAACTATAGCAAGTTCCAATATTGTTCCTTCATTTGTGCTTCCGTTGTTTCCTCTTCCGGATGGAGAATTGTTTAAAAAGAAAACCACATGTTTCGGTGTCAGGGACTCTCGCAACGACAATTTGTAACCTCAAAGAAAACAATTATAAGTTCTCCTTGGCGTAAATTAAGAGCTAAAAGGATGCATTTCATTCCATACGTAATGCGCCCAAGATATTAAAAATATCCATCAATATCCCACAAAGTGTTACAGAGAAAAAATACTGTTTCTAAAAGTAACATTTTAAAAATACTTTGCAACGTCGCGACGTTAGCGACGCGTTGCTAAACAAGGCGAAGCACCATAGGAACAGCCATCGACAAGTTAGGTTATTAAGAACGGAGACGATTTCTAAGACGACACCGTAAGTCCGCATTGTTACAACCCAGTAGAACCAATTGATGATTGAGACTGTCTCGCATACGTCGACGCTATTGGTGTTTATTCACGTTCCGTGGTTTTTTGAAACACCTCAGCAGTGACGTAAGTATTTTCTTCGTGAGCAAGTGAGTTTCGCGGCAAGTATCAGATGGACGTTTGCACGGGTGCACGGGATATTTGAAGAATCTGATAATAGCTCCAAAGACAGCTGACACACAATATTTTTTTTTAAATACTTAACGTTGGAAATTAGATTATTGAGCCAGCATGTAATGTGTGACGTGTATTGTTTCCAATTTCAGAATTCATTTTTTGCTAGAACCACGTGAGACAGTATTACAAAATTGCCAACGAGAACACTTTATCCCTCCCACCAGCGAATGTAAAAGGATGAATTAGGATGTCCCATCAATGCTGTAACACACTCCAACCCGTTGCATCCCGCTGCATATCCAATGTATACCGCTCAAACCCCTAAACCCCCCAACCCTAAACCCCACCCGTTGCAGCTCCTGAAACGGCCAACCCTGAAACCCCAACCCGCCACAACTCGCTGCGACCCCCTGCTAACAGCTTCAACACTCTGCAAACCACTGAACAGCAAGCTGCTGAAAACTGCCCGAGGGTAACCACTGTAACCACCTACAACCACATACAACTAGCTGCAACCAGCTGCTCTCTGCAAACCCCCTGAAAAACCCTGCAACAAGCTGCAACCAGTTACATCTCAACAATCTTCAAATAGCTGAAGCTTTCTGTAAACCCTGTAAGGCCATGCCATCTTTGCAACCCTACAACACCTTGTTGCGGCTCTCTGCAAACCAACTGCAAACTCCTGCCACACTCTGCTACAAATTTCAGCTTCAACTCGCCTGAACAATCTGCAACCTTCTGCAATACTAAAAATTACTGCAAACCGCCGTTATTTGATGTATTTTGCTGCAAACCGCTACAAACAGTTGCAACTCTTTGTAATACACTGTATTCTGTTTCAACAAATCCTACCCGTGTTATACCTCAACCTAACCCTTTAAAACCCCAACTCAACCCCCAATTAAACGCTGCAACCTTCAATTATGCAACTTGCTCAAATGTTCAATCCACCCCGAAAATCGCAATCCCTCAACCTCTTGCAACCCCCCCAACCATTTTATCTTGCTTCAAACCGGTGAAAACGCCAGACACACGCTGCAACACGCCGAAACTACTTGACACCCATCAACAACCCTGAAATCTAAACCAAACCCCAACAGCAGGAACACCTGCAAAAACCCACAATCTCCTTAACCCCCAAACCAAACATCTGCAACAAACTGCAACTCTGTATAGCCCGCTGCTAACCTCTGCAACATGTTGCAACCCTCCATAAACAGATGAAACCCGCTGCAAACAGCTTCCATCTGCTGAAACATGGTGAAATCGCCCGCTAGCCCCTGCAACGCCCTCCACAACCCACGGGTTCATTCTGCAACCCACTGCAACCCGCCTCAACCCGCTGGAGCACCCTGTTGTCCACTGCAGCTCGTTGAAATACCGTAACACCCGCTACAATCCGCTACAAACAGCTACAACCAGCTACAACTCGCTGCAACAAACTGCAACCCGCAATTTAAGCGCCGAAATTACTGCAAAACCACGAATAAAAATACTCGTACTGCAGAATCGCACAAACGTTTTGTACTAGTTACTATTATAATTTCTTTATTCTAGGCTAACTTGTCGGTCCTGCCTTATCCGCCTTTCATCTGTCATCAATCGCCGCGCAAATTACATTTCTTTTAATTTTTCAGTTTTTCTGTTTCCTAATGGTAGAACCGAAATATTACTTTAAGATTAGTAAAGAAGAGTAAAACCTGTCCTGTATGCTCCGCTGACTTCGCTGATGTCATTTTTATCAGTGCATTAAGTTCCATGCGTACGAAAAATTTAATGAAAAATGTTGAAGCCGTTGGTGACGAAATGGCGTTTGAGCATTTTTGGAAAATGCAGAAAATTGAGCTCATTTTGACCAAAGAGTTTTGAGTTTTCAAGAAAGTTTACAAGACATTATTTAAAGCACATGCGCTCATAAATTCAATAATGTGATCATCATCGCTAATGTAAATATTAATGACGTGAGTGTGATATCAAAAATATTCCATTTGTGTAATTTTTGAAAAACCAAAACTAATAGAGCAATATGGTGTTTATGTCACTTAAAAAGTATATTCGGCTTCTCAAACAAATTAGAAACTTTTTAAATTTAAATTACAGCAAAATGCTTTTTATATCTTATGTTTTTTTTATAAATTAAACAAATGAACTGTTTAAATGTATCTCACATTTTTTTCTAGTAATCCTACGCTCTCTGATGAACTTTTTTCAAAATTACAAAAGTATTCGTGTATATTTATTTATTGCTTGTATAATGGTTAATCGTACTATGCGTTGTGCATGGGAGCTCAGCAATTAAGGAACTGATCTGCTAACTACTTAACTGTGATTCTAAGCACAGCACAGAAGAAGCACTTTTTCCTTGAAATATTTTGTAAGAACAAAGCACAAACAATGATTTAATGACAGAAGCAACATTTTCTTTAAAATGTTGTATCTAAAAAAATTAAAGATATATTACCGATCTTCCGGCCGTCGTGTTGAAAAAAAATAGTTGAAGTATCAGTACACTACGAATTGTAACATGCTACAAATTACATTGCAAATACAAATAATACGATAAATGACGTATTGTTTATTTTTCAAGAGTGAGAAAACGATTCTTTTCACAAATTTGTAATCATCGCAACAATTTCAGCCTTTAAGATTGCTCCATATGAGCAAGGAAAAGGAGTCAGAGTTAACATTGAGGAAATGACAGTCATCACTCATACGTTTCGCTGCGGAGGTACTTCCGAAGGATGATGTCAATGTCTATCTGACATACGTGAAAATGCCATCGATATCAGTGTGAATACACACCACTTCTAATGCTTTCATTTTTGTAATACTTCATTACATGAACGTTTTAATAATTAATGCATCGTGGATGAAACGGTCATGTACAAAGGGACTCACAGTTGTATCAAAATTCCCGAACGAGCAACCTTTTAATACCAAATTATTGATTATTAATCGAATATTTTTTGCATCAAGTGATAAAAGTGAATATTTGAAGACTTGAAACTAAATATTTTAACATTTTCACACGTTAGTTTATTTTTTTACAAAATGGTTCCCAATGACTATAGTGGACACGTCACCTAACTCAACGTAAAGCACACAAATGCATTAAAGATAGAGTTTCTGATTATTATTCCAATATTAAAAGAACTTCTTCGCGTTTGTAATAGATAACCCATCATTACGTTTTAAGAATTGAATTCTTATATATCCACTTGAGCTATATTTTCATAATTTTGTTGTATTTGGTGGCCAATGATTCATTCCATCATAAACATCTCTTGTTGGAATATTTCCAATATGACGTTTCAATATGATTCTGAAAGTAGCCTAGAAAAAGTCTACCTCTCTTCATCGCTGACTGTTTTCATGCAAGTGTGAAACCAGTCTATTCCTGATTGAAAGTTCAGAAGTGCTTTAATAATCCACTTTTTTCTACTCCCATTGTATATTTCTGTTATTGGATAGTTGCAACCTGTTGCATAATGATACTCATTACAATACAGATAACATTACGATACAAGTTCTTGACCAATCACAGAGAGGTCTACAAACCAAGTGTTGGCACTTCATTAATCAAAAATAATCGTTCTAGTAAATGTTTTATTCGATTGGGTATATTAAAATTGTGTTTAATATTATATTATGTTGGTAAGTTTTAATTTATTTTATTATCAGTAATTTTTACGTGGTATATCATTTAAAATAAATTGGATCGTAATTTCACTTTGATCCTATTTGACTAGCGCAGTGGTAGTGGTGGTGGGAACATTTGACTGACGTTAAGATCAGAACGTAAGTTATTGTGTTGCATGTTGCTGCCGTGTGTTTGTCCTTAAAAACCGGCCAAATCTTTAGTTTGAAATGTCTAGTGAATCAGAGGATGAGTTGGCGCCACCCTAAATAAGATAAAAAGTTTTTTTTTTTTTTTTTTTTAATTTATTTTTATCCGATCGACCATATGGCCTTACAGAAGTGAGAACATTATTTATTAATTAACATTATGGAAACTTCCTAAAGTTTTTCGAGTGTTCTTACTCGGCAAGTAATATATAATATTGTAATTTGATTTTATTTTTTTATTAGCTGTGGAAAGATTTTTAGTAAGGATTGGTATAGGTATAAGGTTTGAAAGATTTTGTTGATTTTGTTTTTAAGGCGGTTGAAAATGTCTTTAGGAAATCTGATTTGATTCGGTTTGGGGAGTTTGTTGTTGTCCTAGTTGAAAATGGGCTGTACTTGGGCAGGATGTAGAGATTGAAAATTTGAGGATAAGTTGATCAGATGATCAGTGATTGATGGTATTTGGAGTTCATAATGAATTTGTTTATTGGGTATAAACCATGATGCGTTAATGAGTCTTCTGAGAAATTTGTTTTGGAAAGTTTGTAGAGCGTTTATATTACTGGGTGCAACGTTTATCCAGGCTGGACAGGCATATGTCAAGGTGGGTCTGATAATACTTTGTAGAGGAGCAATTTAGTTTCAACTTTTAAAGTGATGAGGAATTAATAAGTGGATATAGTTTGACTGCTTTGCTGTTGCTTTTGTAATACTGCCTTAATGTGTTGCTTCCATGTTAAACGTCTATCTATTAGTACTCCCAGATATTTTGTGGGTGTGGAATTGTTTAACCAGGGAGTTGTGAATTATTTATTTTAAAGGTGGAGGGTTTTGGTTCGGAGGGTGAAAATCTTTGTTTGTGTTTTTGTGGGATTTATCTTGAGTCGCCATTTATGGAACCAGGTGGTGAGAGTGTGAAGGTGGGATTGAATATGGTCATATGCTAATAGAATGTTTTGATGAGATGAGAATAATGCTGTATCATCTGCATATAAGGTTATGTTAGAATCTGATGATGTGGGATGATCTGCTGTATAGATATTGAAAAGAATGGGCAGTACAGATCCTTGAGGGACACCTGCAAGAATGCTGTGTGTGTTGGAAAGAATGTGGTTTACTTTGACCTGAAAAGTTCTATTTGTAAGATAACTGTGAATAATTTTTTGAAGATAATCAGGAGTACCTAGTTGGTGAATTTTATAAAGTAAACCTTGATGCCAAATGCTGTCAAATGCTTTAGTTATGTCTAAAAAGACTGCTATTGTGTGCTCTTTTGAATGGAAACTATTTGCTATATGTTCGACTAGACGTAATAGAGGGTGATTTGTTGAATGATTTGGTTTGAAACCAAATTGTGTTTTGGTATGGTGTCATTTGAGTTTAAGAAATGAACTAGGCGACTGAGAATTAATTTTTCAAAAATTTTAGCTATTGTTGGGAGCAGACTAATAGGCCTGTAATTTGAAGGGTCATTAGGATTAGTTTTTGGTTTATTGATTGGTAATATAATAGCGTGTTTCCAAGTTTGAGGGAAGCAGCCAATTCGAGTGCAGCATTGAAGGTGGCTGTATGCAATGCAGCTGAAGGGAAGTTGTTTAAGTGTTTGGTTTGTAATGTTGTCGGTCCAGTGATTTTTGTTTTTCAGCTGTTTGATGATTTTTGGGTTTCTACTGGGAGATGAAATGAATAGGTGTGGAACTGTGGCGTGATTGTTTCATAAATTCTGTTATTTCTGATTGAATTGCTGGTTAATTATTGAATTCGGTTTGAATGTTTCAGAGGTGTTTTGCTATTATTTCGGCTTTTGATGTTCTGGATAAATTAATACATTGTTTGAAATAAGAGGAGGAACATTGCTTTTCTCTTTAGTGAAGTATTTAATAGTTTGCCATTGCTGTCGAGAGTTTGGGTGGAGTTATGAAGATGCTGTGAATTTGACATGTTTGGTGATTGGTAATCATGATTTTAATTTCTTTGGTAAGTTTGTTTAGTTTCTTTTGTCGTGTGCGTTTCGTTTAAAATCCATTTGCGTCTAACGGCCCGTTTGGTTTAATGTGATTTATGATATAATATGGAAGTGCATCAGCATTTGGTTTGTTAGTTGTAATGTGAGGAGTAGTTGATTCAGAGTGAGCTTTTGTGATTGTTTGAATGATATACATGATTGAGTTGTTGAGATCATCATTATTTTGTATACGAGTTGGAAAGATTATTTTGAGCTAATTAACATTTTAAAATAGTTCCAATTGGTATAACCTTTTATTTTGGTGTTTTGATGGTGAATAGTGTCATTTGATATGTCAATGGTAATTTTAATAGGTAGGTGATCTGAGTCTAATTCTGCTATTACTATTTGTTGAATTGTTTGGTAGAAATTTTAGTTATAACTAAATCGAGTATATCAGGGGTATATTTGTATTGTTAGAAAAGAACGTAGGGAACTTGGAGCATGAATATATATATTGTTGGTAAGACTGTATTTGAGTGTCTTTGCCATGGAATTCGTTGAGTTACATCCCCAGGCTTGATTTTTGCAGTTGAGATCACCAAAATTAAAGTTGAAGTGTTTGTAGAAAATATTTCATTTAGTTCATTAGTAGGAAATTTTTGGTTTGGTGGTCTGTAGGCGCAATGATATTTATTGGTCCGTTATTGGTATAAATTTGGATTGCTACAGTTTCAAGGTTATTAGTTGTAGGTGAATGAATTTGTGAGTGTTTTAGTTTACTATTAATAGCTATTGTGTCCCTCCAGAGGCAATTAGTCTGGACCTGTCACTTCTATATATTTTGTAGCCGTATAACTTTAGCTTTTCTTTGAACAAGATGGGTTTCACTGATGCAGGCAACGTGAATGTTATGATGGTGTAAGAAGTGGTGAAAGAGAGTATCCTGTTTTTAATACGTTTGCATTGAGTTAAGAATAGTTAAACTCTTTGGATTATCCATTTTTGGATTGTTGGATTGGTAGGGTGATATTGCTAATAGGCAGGGGATATAAGTTAGAAGTAAATATTGAGGTTCTTAAATTTATTGATTTTATCGCTTTCGCGAAGGATTGTAGAACACGCAGAAAATTTTAGGAAGTTTTGTAATTTTTCCAAATATAGAACATAAATTCTTCACTGTTATCATAGATCTATATTTAAGATAAGTGAACTTGTTGGAAAAAGAGGAAACTGTGTTGGAGTGATTAGAAAGTATGTTTATTGCGGTTGTATTATCCATGTTGATTGATTGACGACAAAGATTTTGAATTTGGGCATTAGGTTGTACAGAACTTGGGTAACTACTTTTGTAATAATGTTAGTTAGTAAATTTTCTAGGTTACTTGTGTGGTTATTCCATTGATTAGTTGAGGCGTTAATTGGGGTGTAATTTGCAATATTTGGTCTAGTGGGAAGTGGAGGAAAATGTTGACTAAAGTTTGTGTGTGTAAATCAGCATTGAGTGGGAACTGAGTGATTAAATGTATTCATTTTAGGAGGTAGTTTATTATTTGTGTTTCAGAGTTGTAATTTACGGTTTTGTTCAAGTTTTGGCATAATTTTTGTATGTAGGACATCCTTTATAATTAGCTGTGTGGTTCTGAAAACAATTAACACATTTGGGAGTTGCTTCATTTTTGGGTAGTTTACATTCTGAGTAATGATGATTACCTATGCATCTGACGCATCTTGGGCTGAGCCCCAGTTAGCTTTGGAGTGGCCATAACGCTGACATTTTTACATTGTATTGGACCCTGTGTATTAGTTCTAATATATACTTTAATTCTACAATAATATAGCTCACTAAGATTTAATATTTGTCTGGATTCTTCATTGTCAATAAGATCTACTGCCACTGTTTGCATAGGTGTTTTATCTTTGTTGTAAAGTCTGGTGCACTTTAATACTGAAAAGTTTTTAGATTTGAGTTCGTTTATAATATCTTCGTCTTTGAAGTACGTGGAACATCCTTGAGAACAACTGCAAATTTTTTGACTGTAGGGTCCCTATAGGAGTGGAATTGTACATTGTTTTGATCACAGAAATGTCTGAAATCACGAAAGTCTTTAATTTCTTGAAAATATTTTAATATTGTTATTTTCAGTTTTTGTGAAAGTTTCCTGAGGTAACACTTTTAATGTCATTGATAAGGCGGTTATAGTTTTCAACTCGTGGATTATTACTGGTGGGATTTTATTTTTGTTGCTAGATTTTCATTTAGTTGGAATATTGTTATTAACTGGTTCATTTGTTTGAAGTAGTTCTATCTTGCTACTCACTGGTACGGCATAACCTACGTTTCACTATCATGGTGCCTTTTAAGTCTTTTACGCTCTTCTGATTCAGTAGATTGGTAAGTACTTACATCTTTGGGAGTTGGAGTTAATTTCATTAATGCTTACGTTTTGAGTTGCACTTGCAGTGTGTTGATGTTGCGGGAGCTGCGTTGGCTGGTAATGCGGCGGTAATGGCGTATAGCCATTTTGTGGCTATTGAGGTTGTTGCTGCTGTAGTAGTAATTGTTGTTGTAGTTGCTGGTGGTGGATGAGTTCTTCCACATCCATATCGCGAGGATTGCTTCATTCATAGCTTGAGATACCAGAGAGCCGGTTTCTGCTAGCTTACTCGTGGGCACATATATTTTCCATCACGAGATCACTTTCACAAAGTTGACACTGGTTCACTATACACTCGGAAACGTTCACTTTTTCAGTTAAATTGGTCGTTTATGCTGCAATGCAGCATTTTGGCGGCCGCCAGAACTGGTGCGGTTAATCACTGCGCGCGTCCTGAGTTACAACTGATAAGCTGATACTATAACTCAGACTGTGACTACTGAACGCGAAAGGTTAAGCGTGCGGAGCGCTCGGAGAGGTGTCGCCTCGACGAGAGCTGGGCTCGAACTCAAGATAAAAAGTGAAAATGGTGGTCTCGGAATTATTGCCGCAACTTTTGTGCTCTCTCGCAGGTGTGCTGGTATACCAAAGCCCCATTCGGCTGGTAGGGTAGCTGACCGCCAGGTGGCCTTGACAGAATGCTGCATGTCAACTTCGACGAAAAGATTCAATGTAAAAGTTTAACTTATAAAAGTTACCATAAATCGTAGACAAAGTACTGTATGAAACTCGATGTAATGGGTTTGTAAAGTTTACGATACGACCGAGGTATGAGCGAGTATTGTAATATCACACTCGTGTATTAATTACCCATCATTATGTCATTTCATAATGTACTATTTGAGACGTAAGCCTTTTGTATAGATGCCACAAATTACTTCTGCATCATTCAACCACCAATACACAATTCCTATGTACCTTTCCTGTGCTCTTAAGTCAACACAGTATGAGTCAATCAAATGTAACAGCCAGATCTACGTCACAAGATATCTCTTTTAAATGTTTTACAATGCATAGACTCGGTATTTCAATATTTGATCCTTTTCTTTCTGACAGTAATATTTATAATTGCCCATTACCAATTAATTTGAAATGAATTGCATTGACCTATTGTTATAATATCTTGGAAGAAAAATTGACATTTTCTTCTAGGAAATTATCATGGCTTCCTCTGCCACATTTTTCAATAATTCTAGAACAATGTGTCATGAGAAACAAAAACATCAGGTTCGCATGTAAATAACAAAATGATATATATTTCCGGAATAAACGGCTACGGCAAATACTGTGAATTCCCACTAGTGAGGGTAAATTTTCTAGATCTTAAACAACAGAACATCTATTCTGGAAAGCTATCATGAATTTGTTTTCATCTGGCGAAATACGAACCAGTTTATTTTTCAATTATTTTATCAGTTGCTTAATCTGAAAGATACTGTCATGTTGTAGGTTACTAGCAGGTATTTACTCAATATTATCGTTGTGATACAAAAAAAATATCTCACTTTCTTGTAAATTTCACCTGAATTCCTTTTGACATATACAACATAGAAATTGAGATATTTACGAAAAAAAATTGAAGATAGAAAAATGTTTACAACCAAATTTGTGGAAAATTTTCTCTTGAGATTATATAATAACATTCTTCAACATAAATAGTGTAGAAACCGTGATATTTGCGAAAAAACTATTTCGATCACCTTTGACCTGTACATTTTCAAAATTCATACGTGATATCGCTTCGGATTTTTCACAATCTTTTATCAAAAATCAAGACAAAGGTCTCAGAAAATTCAACTCGAGGGGATTTTT
Organism: Teleogryllus oceanicus; assembly: GCA_964035755.1. Classification (NCBI taxonomy): domain Eukaryota; kingdom Metazoa; phylum Arthropoda; class Insecta; order Orthoptera; family Gryllidae; genus Teleogryllus; species Teleogryllus oceanicus. The sequence continues at coordinate 85,599,643 of CAXIVR010000002.1, read as the reverse complement.
CCCGCTAATGACACCTATAGTAAGTTGACTTGGTTACCTAACCAGGCCGATTTCACTAATGTCATAAGCTGTAAGGGGAAATACGTCAGTTCTAAGAAACAACTGGGAAATGTGACTCAGTGCATCGACTGATGTCACTGCAGGGCCTCTGACCGGAAGGTTCTAGGTTCGAGTGGCCAGTTTTTCGACACTAACTTCTCAGGTAGGTTGAATTCAGTCGCTGTCTGGAGGAGAATTCTAGCGGCCGGCTGCTCTGATGGTAGTTTTCCGTGGTTTCTCCGGTCAACACCAGGCGAATGCCGGAGCAGTGCCCTAAGAAACGGGCCACGGACTGGGCGCGATCTGTCCTTCCTCTTCCTTTTCCTATCCTCTCCCCTTACACACACACTTACACTAACATGCACTACACTATCACACATGCCTGGAGACCGATTCGGGAGTTTACAGCTTGTACCGGCTGGGACGGTGCCCCGCTGGTCGGAGATACCTGTTTGAGGGAAACCCCGCTAACTGATAGTAGGTCGGCGCCGGATCTCGCTATCGGCGGGGGAAGACAGCCTCCCGATTAAAAAAGCATGCACTACACTTACGGGACTAATTACCTCAGTAGTTGACATACCTGAAATCACTAACAACCTACTATCAAAGAAACTGTAGCAATGAAAGCAATGGTCGTCTCGCTTGTTCTTCAGAGCAACTGGGAGTAAACCAGAAGGCACTGGTTTGAATCTTATCCTGGTAACTATTACACTGAACACATCGAGGTTTCATATCAGAAAAAAAGGAAGGATGAACACGAAAGGAGAACAGTGGAGTTACCAATCTAAAAAATGAGCTTGAAGCTCCTAAATTCTTTGTCTTCAGTGTGTCAAATCAGTGGATCGTTCCCACTGTGATTGGGTGATTATTATTTTCCAGACTTTGATTGGCGAAATTTATAGTTCATGCCCACTGAGTCTGGGTGACTATTTCTAAGAACACTAAGGCGTTTTATATTAGAAAAGAGGAAAGGATGAATCCGAACGTGAACAGTGAAGTTACCAATCTCAAAAGTAAGCTTGAACCTCCTGAATTTATCGGGTTCAATGTAGGGTAAGTTAGTGGTTAGTTCCCATTGCGGCTCGATGATTATTACTTTGATCACTAAATAGTTTAATAGCATAAAAGAATGAAGAATGAACATGATAGTGAACACTGTAGTCACCAATCTGAAAAGTGAGTTTAAACCTCCTAAATTTGTCTTCAGTATAGGTCAAATCAGTGATTCGTGCTCACTGTGGTTGGTTGATTATGACTTTCAACACTTTGATTGGTGAAATCAGTAATTCAGCCCTTTGTGGATGGGTGACTATTACCATTAACGCTTCGGCGTTTGTTAGCAGAAAAGAAGGGAGGATGAGCAGGAGAGTGGACAGTGAAGTTACCACTCTAAAACGTGAACATCAATATCCTAAATTTGACCTCAGTGTAGGTCAGGTCAGTTATATGAGCACACTGTAGCTGGGTGACTATGAATATTTAATCTTTTGATAGTAGAAATAATGTACGATTAACACGAGTGTAATAGAGTCAAAAATGAGTTTGAACCTCCTAAATTTGTCTTTCGAATAGGTTCGAATAAGTCAATAGTTCGTGCCCACAGAGGCAGTGTGATTATTCCTTAGAACATTTAAGCGTTTAATAGCAGAGAACAAGGATGAATAGGAGAGTGAACAGTGGAGTCACCAATGCTAAAATTTAGTATCAACTTCTTCTTCTTCTTCTTCTTCCTTCAGGGATTAGGCATGAATGCCTGTTCCGTCTTCACTTGCACTTCAGCTCCATCTCTTCCTGGGTCTCCCGACATCTCTCCTGCCCTTCGGTCGGTATTGCATCACTAAGCGTGGAATTCTTTCTTCACCCATTCTTCCAATGTGATGTCTCCATGATTCTCTGTATTCCTCTATCTTTTCATTTATATTATATATATCCAGTTCTTACGGATATCTTCGTTCTTATGTGATCTTGTTTTCTGCAGCCTTTAACTTTCCTGAGAAATCTCATTTCCAGCTTGGATTTTACTTTTATCTCTCTTTGTTTATCCACGATTCACTTCATACACAAGACTGGAGCAGCCATTGTTTTATAAAATTTTATTTGGTGTCTTTCCTTGTTTTGTTTTGAAGTGTTCGTTATATGCCACATAGTGATTGAAATTTATTGGTCTTATTTTCTATGTCTTTATCTCTGTCATAACTGATCTCGCAACCAAGATAATTGAAATTAGAAATCTGTTCGATTACTGTATCGTCAATTACTATTTTTGAGCGAGCGGGTGTTTACCATAATGGCCATAACCTTTGTTTTCTTTTTGATATCCGAGATTATATTCGAGCCTCCCAGTAGATGTAGTTTGTATACTGGCTTTTTGTAATTGTCTTCACTTTCTTGCAGTATTGTTATGTCATCTCATAAAGAAGAACATTTAGATGTTTGTTCTTCTTAACTGGATTCCAGGGCCCACTATACATTTCCATTTTTAATAAGATCATCACTATATATTAAATAGCGTGGAGATAAACTACATCCTTGTTTGAGTCCTCCATTTGTCAAAATTTCTTCAGTTTTCTTCGTACCAGTATTTATTGTAATTTTTGTGCCCGTATATAAACCTTTTATGGTATTTATTAGGTGTTTAGGATATCCACTTTCACTCATTACATTCCACAATTTGACTCGATCTACACTGTCGAAGGCTTTCTCGAAGTCAATAAAGGCTAAATGGGTCTCCATTGACTTCTCGTCGTTTTTCTAAAATCCTTTGATACTAAAATGTTGTCACTGCATGAGCGTCCTTTCCGAAATCTGACTGTTCTTCTTGTAATTTAACTTCTGTAATTATTTTTAATCGAGCATTAATTATTTTGCAAATATTTTATAAGCGACATTCATGAGACTAATACGCTATAGTTCCCGCACTCATTTCTTTGACCCTTTTTGAAGATAGATATAACCTCCGTCGTTTTCCAGCTATTAGGTGTTTTATAACTTTTCCAGCATTCATTGTACAGATGAAGCAACCTAAAATCACAGATAGGTCCTCCGTATTTTAAAAGTTCCATGTTAATACCATCAGGCCACATGCCTTCCTGTTTTCATTGTTTTTAATGCTAACTGAAATTCTTCCAAGGAGAGAGGTCCACCGAACTGTTGTAACAGAGCTCTTCCTCTTGAGAATCGATGGTTTCTGACCAAAGTTTTCTATAGTGTACTTTCCATTGTTCTTCATTAATGATTTGTATATCTGCAACATCTTTCTCTGATTTATTTAGATGCCGAAATACCTTATAAGCAAACATTTGCCTTCCATGTATATCGCTTTCTATATTACTTATAAATCTATCCCATGAATCGTTATGTGCAGATCTAATTAAATGTTTAGCATTATTCCTTTTTTGTATGTATTCCTCCCTTGCTTCGGGTGTTTTGTTTTGTAGGGAATTTCTGTTCGCTATTTCTTTATCGTTTACCGCCTTTGCTATACAGTCGTTCCAATTCTCAGTCCCTTTCTTTTCTATTCTTCTTTTCTTTCCTATTGCTCTCGCTTGCAGCCCTCTTATCGATCCTTATTCTTCATCCACATCGTTAACAGTAGGTACACTTAATAGATACTGTTGTAATCGATTTTGATAAAATCGCTTGATACTTTCGTGTTCTAACAAGTACACTTTGAAGATTTCTTGACATGTCTCTCTTCTTGTCCTGTATCAACTTCCTAAATTTATTGCCCTCAGTGTAGGTCACGTCAGTTTTTTGAGCCCACTATGGCTGGGTGACTATTACTTGAATAGGTAATTGTTTGATAGCGTAAGAACCAACCCAAATTTGAACTTCCTAATATTGTTTTTATAGGTCAAGTCAGTTGTCCGTGTCCACAGTGGTAGTGAGACTATTCTTTTGAACACTTGAGCGTTTGATAGCAGAAAATAAGGATGATTTCCAGTCAAAAAGTAGAGATACTAATCTCAAACGTGAGCTTGAATCTCTTAAATGCATTGCCCTCAGTGTAGGACCTATCATTCTCACAGTCGCTGTGTGGCTATTCTTTGAACACTGACGCTATTGATAGAAAATAAAGATGAACAGAGAGTGAACAGTGGTGTCACCAATCTCAAACGTGAGCCTAACCTCCTATATTTGCCTTAGTGTAGGTCAAGTCAGTGATTGAGGCCCACTGTGGGGGGCTGTGCCGACGGCAGTGGCGACTGAGCGCCCGCGCAGCCGATGCGCTGCGCCGGCTCGGGCCGGGTCGGGTCGGGTCGGGTCGGGCGCGCGTCTGCTCGCCGGGCGCGTTGTTAGGATGCTGCGCGGCCGGGCGCACAGCCGTGCGCGGCATGTGAATTATCCGCAAATGCTGAAATTGCGTTCGTCATTGGAAGAGCTACGATGCGTAGTAACCCAAATGCGCGCGCGCCCGCTCTGGAACTCGGCAGAATTCGGGAGGAAGCCCGCCCGCCCGCCCGGACGGCGAGGAATGGGCGCGTCTCCGCACATCTGAAAGGCTGCGCGCGCGGATCCTCTCGACCCTGCCTCGACCCCTGCTCGATTCCTGCTCTAGCCTGCTCCTCTCGGGATGACGCGAAGGTATCGGCGGCCGGGCGGCACGCCGTCATCCACACCCACGGTGCTCTCCGACTGTGTAATTTAGTATTAATGTACCCTACAACACAGACAAGTTCCCATCCAAAATAAAAATACCCACCTAACTGTGCGAGAGCTCTCGAATGTAGAAACTGGATCCTTCCTGTTCTTTCATATCCGAAAGAAGAGATGAAAATGTTAGTGAAATACATCAATTCTTTACAATTATTACTGACTTTACAGTTTCATTTTGTATAGAATTCGATAGAATTGATTGATTAGTTGTTTCGTGTTTTCAGGTGCGTTACCTGCTTTTGTCAATAGTCCCGTGCTTGTAGCGCATGTTTTCATCACGAGAGGTGGCGGTGTTCTCTTCACCGGTGTGATCGGTGTCGGCCTACACGTTTGTGTGTAGTGGGTATTTAGCACCTCATCCAGGTATCTCCGAACAGCCGGGCACCGCCCCAGACGGGTCCTTAACTGGTCTCCGATATATGTAGTAGCATATTTCATGTAAGTGTGTGTGTGTATGTAAAGGAAGAGAAGGTGACAAAGTCGAGGAAGCATGAATTGTGCGCAGACCGTACCTCGCGGGAGTGCAACTCCGACATTTACCTCGTATTGAGCCGAGAAATCACGAAAAATTACCGATCATAGCAGCCGCCTGCTACAGTTCTCCTTTAGACAGCGGCTGAATTTTACTTAGCTATTTAGCTTGTGTCCTGCCACAGTTACCGAAACCCTAGGACTTCTTGATCAGAGACACTGCAGTGACATTAATATTGTTGTTCAGAACCATCTCAGCCTGTATATAGAATTCGAGTTTCTGAACATCTCTTACAACCCTTACTATGGGGTTCGCTGCTGAAAAGAGTCAATACGAGAACGTTACAAAGAAGATATGAAATTCCAAAACTAATGGAATGTCACAAAAGATTATGGCTTTAAAGGATTGCGGATTAAAAATGTAACCCGAGACGTGGTTGAAAACCCGATTTTAATTATCTAGGCTTCATAATGTTTGAGTGATACTCAACCAGCGTAGGGGAAAAAATCAGTTCGGCGTGGTATCACAAAGTTGGGCAAAGCTGTTTGGATCAGAGTCAGTGGGTTGAGTGTGTATTTAGTGTTTACGGGCGCGTTAATTACTTTGGCCATTAGTATCATGTTTGTGTGGTTGCGGTGTTTCCCCCTCGCTGGAATGCGAGATGCGGGGCCGACCTACAATACGGCTTTCCTTGTTTCTCCTCAGGTATCTCAGCCAACGCCCTACCCTGGACATGTTCTAAGCTCCTGACTTGTTTCCCATCATGAGGGTAGTCTAATGCATGGAAGTGATATGGATGAATGTGTATGGAAATATAAGGTAAGAGGATGGAATAGTGATGAGTACGAAAAAATTACACGCAGTCTGCAACCCCTTATGGTACTGCTCCGGCATTCACTAAGTTTTCTTTGAAGAAAACACGGAAAACTCTGGACATGGAAATCACGGAGAGCAGCTGGCAGCTAAAATTCATTTCTAGTCAGTTGAACTCCTAGATAAAACAGGTCATTTTCCTGTTGCTATCATGGCAGATTGCTTCTCACCAGTAAAGTTTTCAATGAGTTTCAAATCATTTCCACGCAAATTATTGTCAGTCACCGAGAATAATAGCTTTCGGAGATCGAGTTTTTGCCGCACTTCATCAGCAAGAGTTTAGTTATCATTGTAAATAGCGCGAACAAATATCGTATGTGACCATACTGAAGAAACGAACTGAATCGACAGATGGTTCCACTGCTCACTAATCGTCATTGCAGTCTGTCTTCAAAACATTCACGGGAGCAGAGGTCGCAGGCAAATGTCGACCTGATCGTTTTCGCGCGCCGGTTGGCCAACGGGCGAACGGGCGCGCGAGGAATGCCCAGGTAGCGCACGCGGCGCCGAAATTAGCGCTCCGGCGCCGCCACAACAGCGCCGCCTTTCCGCGCCGGTGTAAATAAGCGAGTAGTGCTGCGTGGTACGAATGAAGCGAGTTAACGCCACATATAGATTAAGACGAATGCAACAAAGAAAGAAGACAAGAAATTTTCATGATCTTGAATCAACTTCATTAACATTTTTACAGCGAACGCGCCAGTCAATCGCCTAAAGAGGCATTTCTTTCTGCTTTATTTGTTAGCAGCTGTTTGCTTTTGCGCTACCATTACACGTCGCTGAGTTAAAAGTGTATATTCCTAGTCACTCATAGTTCAACACGTTGCCGCGAGGAAAATGAAATACGTTAAAACAGAAATGTGCCGTCATCAGAGTCATGGCTAGGGATGGCAAAAAATATCCATGTTTTTAAATCATCAATGTTTTCGACCAGAAACCTCAAAATATTAACATCGATGTTCGACATTTTCGCCATCGCGTCAAGATTTTTCAGAAACAATGATGTTTAAAAAAATTACGAAATAAGGTTTTGTAAAGGAAAGGCCAGGTCATTGTTCTCCCGACTATAAATGAATTTTGTAATAGTGATAAGCACATATTTGAAGTCATCCCGTTGAGAAAATAAATATGAAATCAATTACAAAGATTCATTTCATAATGCGAAGGCATAACAAGATCTAATGTCACCCGCCATGCAAATAAAACTCGCTATTAAAATAAATATAATATATATTTTAATAACAAATAAAGAAATTCCTTTTATGAACAAATAAAGTTAGTATTACTGATGAGCCGGAGAGAGTCTTTATGTGTTGCTTTTGGAAGTTTGTTCTGATGTTCACTTATTGTACTTAATAAAATATTGTTATACCACAGGCAAAGAATTTTCATAATGATAAAGAATATTTATAACATTTATTTAGCACATGAGATTAAACAACAGAATGCAACTTCATTTAAGTATTATGTCTTATTATCAATAGCTTAATAAACAATACACGATATTATCGACATGAAACCTTGTTAATGTATCGAAATATCGATGTTTGGGCAAAAATGTGCAACATAACACGGTTAATATTAATCAGCTTCCAGTTGAGGTAACTGCCAATACAAAAATCATGCTGCGTCGTCGTCGTTCCCGGGATTTTGTCATCATCTTCCAACACAACAGCCGCCACGGTTATCGGGGGCCAGCTTAACTCAGATGCCAGCTGCCATTTCAGCCTCGGCTGTCACGGAGAGTCCAGGCAGGTTGCAGGCGCCAAAGCCTCGCCTCCGACTTCTTCGGTGCCGGGACGTAGCTCAGCAACAACCGACGTCACGATGGCGCAATCGGGAAGTCCTGTTCTCACTCCACGCAGATTTTCGACACCGCTTTCAGCCGGGTCGACCACTCGCCGCCCGGAGAGATTTTCTGTGGCCGCTGATCGGTACTTCCAGAGCCCGATCACTTAGGCGACGCCGAGCAGTGTTCCCACAAATGCAGTCAGCGCGCGGTCCTTCTTCCCCTTTGTTCTGTTCTCTCCTTCCTGCAATAATAATACTGTTGTCAGCACCGTTACCACGTACCCTGAGATTGGTCAGCTTAGCTAACCGGCAGGTAATTTGACCTCATCAGTCGGTACCGATCCTCGCCATCCAGCGGGAGTCATTGCACTCGAGAAAACATGCACCGCACTGGTCGGACTAATGACTGTGCGAGCTGATATTCGGAAAACAACAACGATCAATCGCAGCCTGGTTGCGTCGCCGAAAGTACCGCACGAAATATTCGGGTCGCTGAGATCCGCCGACTCACTGGTCATTCACCATACTGTAAACAGCAGCAACAGGAGTTGCACAAACAAGGCAGTCGATACAAATAAATCCTGTGAGGAGACATCGCAAGCGAACATGGTCGTGATCTAAATACCCTTGCTTAATGCAAGTTCACCAACAAAAATAAAATACTCAATTATTTACGTTGACCGGTAATGAATATGTACACCCAGTATAAACATAAGCGCCCTATGATTTCAGAGTATTCACCAGGTTTCAAGTAACAGTCGAGTAATTGGAACTACAGTAAACATAGTTTGCAAATCAACGATTAAAGAAATCATACGAGTAATAGCTTTCAGATTAAGATGTTATATTATAAAAGTAAGTCGAATCATATATTTGTAAGCATATCGATAATTCCGATATGATTATCGGACATATCTCCATTAATGACTGCTAAACATCATGGTCGATAAACGATCATAAACATTCTTCAGTCTTCAGATGTTGAGCGCGAATGATTCAGCAAGCTACAGAGTGAGAGAAAGGAGACGTGCCATGACGAAAGGAAAGCTGGTTCGAACAGCCGCAAGAGGCAATTCACACGCCACTGTGCCGCGCCAGTACCAGCCGTGCGGCCGATGCTTCGGTTCGAACCTTCGTCTCGGCATACCGCGTACCCCTTTGTCTCCGCACTGCCTGCCGCAGCCGGCTTCCCGCCGATTTTAGTGTTGGTGATGTCACTCGCGCCATCGTTTTCTCTCACTTCATTGCAGAGCAGGTCCGCGATTGACCGTTGACGCACATTGCAGACGGGTCCAGCCAGTTCATGCAATATCATAAAGAAATAAGCAATTGAATGCGTCCGTTATCTGACGCGCCTTCAGTCTTCAGTGGTGCTGAAAGCGTTTGTTACTTTGGGAGTAACTCTCCGACATCGCTTTTTATTTTGTTTGGCTCGTTGGTGCTAACATGTCGCAAAGTCAGTCAGTGCTTTGTCTCGGCTGTAGTCGACGCCGATTCGGCTACTGGTCACGAATGGCGAGTTCGAATGCCACCTTCGTGACACGGCGTACCAAACGCATTCGGCTGCGCCGCCGCCGACTAAAGACACTTGATAAAATAATATCAAGCCGTATCGGAATCAGTTCAATGACGGCCTAACGCAAAATAATCAGAGCCAGTCACCACTTTCTCTAAACACCGAGCTTCGGCCTAGTGTCAAAAACATCAAAGATTCAGATTAAATTCGGAGCCATTGCTCATCAAACAAACACAATTGTTAGTACAGATCTTTCAATCAGCCACCATTAATCACAAAGAAACTTCCTTTAAACAATAGCTTGTACAAAAAATACATATCACTCATGACTCATGCAACTTTCATTCGGTTAAATGCTCAAGAAACTTAACAAAATTAAATAGTTGAAAATAAATACCTGTAGTCTTCTGCAAATTGCTCCTCAAACATTAGTTGCTAATAAAAGCAGAATCAAGATTTCGTGTTATCATCTCCGTGCTCACACACATCTTCCAGTGCTCCTTACTCATAAGACATCAATAAATACTATCTCATTTCTTTCGCCTACAGTCAAATCCCAGACCTTCTGCACAGTAAATCGTAAGAGGTTCCCACCCAAGCTTGAACATGCAGTCAGAGCTCACACAGGCGTTACGAGTTTCACCCAGTAGTTAGTTTTAGAATAGTTACTTGTTGTTACTTAAGTTACCAACATATACAGTGTGTGCATATAGTACATTCATGTACCAAGACAATAAAAGAAAATGAAAATGCATCAGTAATCAGTCTTTTCATTTGTTGACTGAGTTTGGAAAATACACAGACAGTACTAAAATACTATTCATTTAGTTTTCTGCTTACATTGTAACTTCATACTATACCAACACTGCAACTTAAAACTAAACTGGTTTCCATTATAGGTGTAGAAATTCATGAGAGCTCTACTATGAATAACAATTAGCAAGAAAACAAAGGAAAATGTATCTAATTCTGGGGTAGTTATTTAGTGTGTCAGTGACGGCTGGTTTGCTGTATTTAGGTTGGAGTAAAAATTTAGGTAAAGATGGGCATTATGGGTTTGATGACGAGATATTCAGCTCTCATATCCTTGTGTTAGAGATGAACATGGGGTAGCGTGTTGCCAATTCGAGGAATCTATTCGTACAATTCCAGTTTGCCATCGTTAGAAATAGATTTACTGTCCAGATAGTATGCGTAGAAAAAGCACACGGTCTGACCATTGCTTTGTAATTGTAATGGCATCATTGGGGGATATCCGGCTTCTTTTGAGTTATTAAGTAGCTTGGTTGAGCGCTTTGTTTTGCTTCGTTGTTGCCTTAGTGTTAGCGTGTGCTTTCAGTTGCGCCTGTCGAGGTGCTCATTCCGAGGTAGTCAGTTTTTAGAAACACCACGGAATCAAATCACCTGTAGCTCATTTGTTACAGAAGCACGAAAATTGAGTTTGTCATTCAACGTTTAATAGCGCCCGGATTTTACAACCCAAATTGGGGCGAAGACAAGAGCAAAACCTGCTGATAAATATGAACTTAAAAATAAAATATGACGTTATATAAAGTTTATTTTAAAAACAAGCCGATTTTTTAGGCATAAAAAATGGTTAACATTTGTCAGAACAGACAGAGATTGTTATTAGCGGTAGCGTAAAGTTCACCAACTATATTTGTAAGTTGCCTGTACCTGTAAAACAAATAGCACAGCTCATCACCATCGTCTTCATTTATCGCATATCGCCTTCACTTCTCAGTTCGTTTATATTGATCACGTTATGTACTTTCAGGTTTTCCATCTTAAAACCTGCGGTTGTCGCTGAGGTATTTGTTCGGAAAGTTACCATCATACGACAAGCCCGGGAGCGTATTTGAAGGCGCAAGACAGGTGCAAAGCATTGCCTGTTGTACTACCGTCAGGCATGTCCAGAGAATGCTAATTTTGCACAATGAAGGTCCACGATTTCGCCGAAGAACACTCGGTACTGCAAAGCCATCGATCAAAACCCGACTCAACCACTGCGTTTCAAATTACTCGCGCCAGCTGTTCTTTGTGGTATAGTTTTTGTTTATTTATGACAAAATTACTGATGTTACTGAACATGTACACACATTTGTAAAGTCTTTTATTCTCGTTTTCTTAAAATATGACAAGATAAACATTAGCGGTGAACATGACCTTTACTAAAGTAACAGCGATTGCATATGCACAATAAAACATGTTTTTCTAATCGACAATACTGATGCGTGCATACAAATTGTTTTAAATTACTGAGCGTTCAAAACAGAAGATTCGGGCGAACAACGCTTGTTACCGTTCATTTTCATGCATATCGTTATGAAGGAGAAAATAGTGATTCAGAGCCAAAGCGCACGTATAATGGGTCATACTGTTGAATGTCACTGATTACTATTCTAATGAGATACTAATGTTGAATGCTAGCATTTGGTTCTCGCCGTTACATGATTTCGTGCGGCCGGTAATAGCAGCGTTGATTATTGCCGAGGTTGACCGTTTTGCTCACCAGTGCGCAGATTATTCACGTTATTCGGCGGCTGATGCGGGGCTTGCCATTGATTGCGCTGCGTATGCGTGCGATTCCCGATTACCGAGTGACGTACCTGCGAATGCAAGACCGGAAATGTATCAACACGATTATATTTTATGTTTATTATCGCAGCCGCCGTTTCAGACCAATCATGCGAATCACCAGCTCACTTCACCGAAACAGATCGTAAATTTCTAAACAACACACATCTTGTACCAAAGTCATTTCTCTCTCTGAGATTTGTTATATTCATCTGTCATCTTATTTTATTTTCCATATTTGCTTTCTTCGCAGATAAGCATCATGTACTTCTCGAATTCGCCTGCCTTTCTTCGTTATCATGAATTACGACGGTAATTATGACATTATCGCAAGCTGCTTCCTTATGGTAATGAAGAGTGTGATTTAGCACTTCACCAGAGCGAGGCAACTTTAAAATGCTCTTCACTATCTCGAGCTTCGGTTGAATCATTGCATTTTCATGCCGACAGTACAATACCCTGCATGTACCACGATGCTCATTCATCTATTTAGTGAAAAGAGATTGCGTCTATTTACCAGGTTACAAAGCACATCTCACTCGATTTCAACTGCGCCTTCTTATCCTGCCAAACCTTCAACAGCCGAAATAGCCAATAGCACTCACCGAGGTAAGGATTACTAATGAGCTGGTAAGCTTTTGTAAAATTATTGACCTCAATAACAATAATGTCCTTCAAATAGTTACACTATTTTTCTTCGTAAAAGAGTTTTCAGTCAAATTAGTACTGAACAATGGTAATTTCATGTCATACAGAGAATATTAATAATCTTTCTTCGTCTTCCTATTATGTCTTCTGCGACATATTACACTTTCGTGATGCTGCAGAATAGTCTCATATTCGAAAGGAATGAGTCAATAGCCGAACATGAATAATTTTGATTTATTAAGTCATTGAAGAATCTTATGATCGATACGCCATTACTAAACATTGTTACAACACATTGCACAACAATAACAAACACAACAGGCATCAGCGACAACGCTGGAATAATGCCGTCGCACAACGCCGGCGCGAGCAAGCCGATGACGACGACGCATCAGCCGTCTTCGCGGCCTGAGTTACCCACTGGCGAGCGTCTTTCAGAAATTACTTCCCCGATCTTACAAAATAACGGCGCGGCGACGGTGTAAGCGGGCGCGGCGGCGAGCGAGCCATGCGGAGAAGACCGCCGGCGGACGGAGGATGGACGAGGCAGCCTTAGAGATGGCGAAAAATCATCGATGTTTTTAAAACATCAATATTTCCCACCGGAAACATCGATAGTTTTTTCCGATGTTTTCTTTTTCACATCGACATTTTGTTGAAAAACATATTTTTTTAAAATAATTATTTTAAATAAAGAGGTTTAAGCACTTCGTAGAGTGTCAGTGTTGTTTTGCGTCATCTTCTTATCGCTGCCAGATACTCAAAAAATCCTCTGTGTACTGAGACATTTAGTGGTGTTTACTGATGATGTGTGATAGTGCGACTAAAGAAGGTGAACGCGAAGTTATTTATTACAATTTTATAGTTTATTCTACATTGGCTTGTATTACATAATGTTAACATGCCGGTACTGGGTCAATAAAATATATCTTGAGCGTACTGTACTGTGGTCGTATAGAAGGCCAAGATGTTACTGAAACATCCATGTTTAAACACGATTTTTTTACGTCGATGTGCCATTCAGTTTTCAGAATAGTTGGTGTCATTTTCTCAATCGATAATAGCAGAAATCAAAGCTCATGACCGAATAAAGGAAAGAAGCGAGGGATTTTTTGCCGAATTAAGCATTCGTATAGATGTTAAAAGCTTGGTACGCGAAAATGAAAATTGCAATAAAGTTTATCGTTACGTTTCGCAATATTAGCTCACGATCATGTGTTAAATTCAAATAAAATGCATGTTGATATATTAACCGTTGTAATATTTCTATTTGTTCAGCCTTCGTCGTCGAAAGCAGTTTTTTAATGCTTCTTATCACCGCGTAAAATGTTAAAATTTTCAGCGGTTGGAAGTGACTTCCGCGGACTCCGTCAACGCAGTCCACAGTCAAGACAGCCATGAAGTTCTGATAACTATCTTGTGAGAACATGTTTGCGACGTCATTATGCCTCGAATATTGCAGCGTGATATTAGCGTCGCATGTGTCCATTTCAAAAATAATGCTCTCCAACGTAGCTTCTTAGTAATCTGTCAGTGCTCCCAAACTGTGTTAACATGACTTCTGTTCTGCCGCGAAAGAACGCGCAGTGCGTGGTTCATTTGTCAGCGTATTACCGAAGTTCGCCCAGTATTAATCAGAGACATCACGAAACCATTGCGCTATCGCGCAAGAATTCTTCCTCCAGAGTTGCTGAATTCGACTCATCGCTGTTGGCGAGTAGTACTCATTTGTTAACATTGTCTTCGGCTGTTTCGCACAATAATGGCAATGGTAAATCTCGAGTTTTATTAGTTCGTTCGAATGAATTGCCAAGCCATGCAGAAATCACTCCCATAAACAAGAGTGTTTGTCGTCCATCGCTTATTCTCATCTTAAAGCCTTCAGACGGTTGAAGGCACGTCTGTTGCACTCATGTTTGCGGATTCAAATCACGATACCGTTACTCTAAGAGCAAAATCTTTCGTACACTTCTTCGGATGAGGTAAATAATATCCCATTGTAGATTTACCGTATTGTAAACATCTTCAAGCGTGGGGGCCTGAGTCCAGAATCTCCCGATTCGTCGCCCGATAGTTAATTGCGCCCTGCAGACAGTGATAGAGCGCAAGCGAAATGCGTAACAGAATAAAAGAGAGCAAAGTGCTCGATGGGTCTGAAAGCTTTGTTCAGACGGTTTCAAAATGGCGCAGGTGCAGTTAGGCCTTCAGACCTGCCAGCAGCCGCACTTCCGGTTGAAAGGCCCTCAGAAGACGCAGCCGCTTCAAGATCAGCGCAGCATCGCGTCTTCGCTCTCAACTTCTTCGCTGGTGCCGTTTCAGCGTCAAGCTCGTGAGCACCGGTTATTTTCCACCGTCGCATTCACTGGCACGCACTTCTCCGTTCAACTCGTGGCGAGACCACCAAACACGACTTATGAGGCGTGTTATGCGTGCGTGGGGATGCGGGGATCTGGAGATGATATAATATGCAGATACTGTATACGTACAGAGCACTTAAATTAGCGACATAGTTGTTTTACTGATACAAACAGAATTTTCGCATTTCATCACCCTCGCAGAACTAGTCTTCACAGAATACAACAGTTCCAAATAATGAAGTATCAAAACTATAGCAGAAAATCGGAGAACAAATGGCTTCAGATCAGCCGAAAGTTGCCGGCGTGTTACGCCTGCACTATTTGATCATCGCCGCTTTATTTCGACGACGATTTACCACTGGGCGTCTGGCCTGGCTTTCAAACTTGTACCAAGGAATTCTCGATCTGTTCAAGAAAGTTCACTCAGTAGACAATTGTCAATGAAATGTAAAGAAGAGTTACTGCTCAACTTTCGAAAATTAAATAACACGCAGCTTAATATTAATATAGTTTGAACGATGATATCGTTGATATCCACGAGAGTGAAATGTTGTTATTATTCAGCAAATGTAAAAGCCATACTAGTACAGTTACTCAATGTTACGGAGTTTTCATACAGTATTTTTCCCACGACTGGTCAACTTAAACTTACTGGCAAAAGATTTTAGCGTGGTTGCAATGTTCAATCAATGCCGATAAGCGCGCGTTGTCAGAGTCGTCAGCGCGTAAATAGCAAGTAAAGTATGTGTATAGTTAAAAATTCAGCTCAGTTCATAAATTGACGCTTTCGTTGCCATTGGCTTCAGCACGCTGCTCTTCATTTCATCCGCTATACAGATTTTATTAACTTCGACATCAGGCCGCGTGCCCGCGATTACAAGAAAACAAAAGACATTACAGAGACAAATCAAAAGAATTACAAAGGAAATTGTTGCAGCTTGTTGTCAATAGTTTCAACAAATAATTTTGTCGCTCTTCAATACTGGAAATGTATTCTTCGCCAATCTTGTCAAGTTAGCATGACAATTAAAACGAATACGAAGATAAATACAAAATAGCCATACGGCTTGGACGCGGATTTTGCCGTTCAATAGTTTTCAAAATGAAATTTTGTTGCCTCCTTATGCTCGAAATGCTGCCAAAGCTGGCCACCTGAAACTCCACACCACAAAGCAACAACAAAAACAAAAGATATTGCAGAGCGTCAATCGTCGTAGACTGTTTCATTCGTTGCTGGGTCAGCTTGCCAGTACCTTGCCGTTGGCTTCAAATAATGGGAAATATGATAAAACAACGTCTCGTCGTGCTTAGTAATGTACACACTCACCCAGTCATTTAATGGAGCGTTGTCCATCAATGTGTTGTTCTTCGCTTGGGCCTCTCTCTGTACTGTCAGTCACTCGTACTATAATGAAGCGAATCAGAATGATAGCAACAAACCATGATTATTTATTACTACGTACGAAATACAATGAAAATATTGTCATTTTCTTCCAGTTTCTGCTTGATTTCAGTTTTTTGAGCAGTCACAGACGAATCATGACGTTTCATACTGTTTGTTATCAAAATATTTTTTCAATGCAATGATCAAGATGTAACAATGCGAGTACAACAAACACGTAAGCTTGTGTAATTGTCGTTGTGGCATCTCAGATGCTAACAGTTCTAAAGTGTTTTCAGTTAATTACCTTAAATTATACAGGTTAAGAAAAGGTTTAAGTTTGTACCAGCAGATATCGCACACACAACATATCCCTTTGGAGGGTTCAACTGTGTATTCAATTTCTGTCTGTGGGGACATGCTTGTTATATGATGATATATGACAAGCGCGTATGTTTTTGTTCATTACTGATATTTTACTTGTTTATTTGTTGCCGTTATTATTGTTATTATTACACCCAGTCACTTCGATCAGAAGTTGCATCTAGTTATAAAATGTCGACGTTTTTGCATATATTCTTACACCAGAAATATTACGAGATATGTTCTTCGCAACCAGCAGACAAATTCTCTGTTAAAACGTTTATAGCAGCGTGTTTTTCTGGGGATTAAACAATTATTTAGCAGTAGATCTGAAAAAATTTTTTTTATAGTATCTATTCTTTTTCACGTCTTCCTAAACAACATTTTATGTGTTAAATCTCGAGTACTTGATTTTTTGTTCATTACGAAGTCATCACGCTCTTGCACATTTTTCCATCTACACACCGAACATCGAGGGCGTTGGGCAGGCACGTGGCGATCGGGCGCGGCCAGCGCCACGCTCACCGCCCACGCCACCGCGCTCCTTCCCTCACCACTACCTTCATCGCACACGAAGTGAGAATTACGCGCGCCGTCACCAGGGCAGAAGCTCGCGCGCATCTTTCGCCGCCACCAATCTTACTTCCGTGATGGTCGATGACGTGAACGCAGAAATTGTCAATTGCTACTATAATGTTAATACTGAGCAACAGCACCCAACAGAGCATTGAAAGAGGCTTAATACAATAAAAATATTGTTATTCGAACCCGAACATTAGTAAAAGTCTGTCACCACTTAAAAGCCGGAATTTTCAACCCCGCAGTATTCCTTTCAAATTCCATCGGCCGAAAATTGCCGTGGTCAAAACCTCATTTCTTTTGAATTTATTGAACGCATTTCAGTTGTGCGCTCCGCAAAGTACGTTGGCCGACAAATTGTTGACTGAATATCGAAAACAACAACTTTTAAAAGAAGCTTCAACATAAAAACAGATTTGCAATTCTCTAAAAACGTGTAGTTGTTTAAAAATTTCGATTATTTTTGAGAACACCAACATCATCTCAAAATTTGTTGAAATTGGCGTGATTGTTTTTGGAAATCGACTTTTAATAATTTGACGAGTTAAATGAATAAAGACGACTTTTATTTGCACGATGCTCTCGTGAGCTACGTGGTTTTCTTGCATTTGAAAGTTCAGGAACATAACCACTTAAAGAAAAATATACCCTGAAAATAGAAAATAATCGTATTTTCTGATTGAGTTTCCTTACTATTTCAGAAATTCCATGAAATACTGCCGAAAATACAGTTAATCAACTCAACCGAACGAAACTATACCGAATGTCATCACAGCTTCGATTTTATGAGAGTTAGAATGAGACGGAGTATGTATAATAAATACTCAACCCGTTATGCTCAACTGGCTTCGTCTCCAACAAGAAGCCTTCTGTTTCGACAATCATACGTAATCACAATTGTAATTTGATTCTTCTATTCATTGCGTATTATTTATACCTTGTTATATCGTCTCAGTATTTGCATCGAGCGACTGCGAGTCGGCCATTCAATAAGCTCATATGCCGACAAAAGATTTATCTTCTTGTTTTCCTCAATCATATTAGTCTACGATTGTTAATTCTTTATAAATTTGCAGGCATTTAATAAAAGAGAAATAATGAAAACGTTCGTTTTATTGAAGCAGTGGTCCCTGACTACTTTTAACATTGTATATACTATATTCAAATATTCAGAATCAACACTGCAAAACATTGAAACATTTATAATTTTTTAAGTAAAATTAGGAATAATGTTTAGTAAAATTAGGAAATGGAAGACATAAGATACATCACGTCATCGCAACAGATTACTACACACATGAATCATACTTGTAGAGTTTTCATATAAACAAAAATGTAAGAATTATCATAAGTAATCTATTGTATCTTCTGTAATTACTCATTGTATGATTTGTGTTGTGTTTTGCTTTACAACGAGCAAAAATGTATTAAAATGTTAAGCAAGAATATTGTAAATACGTTACTACTACAAAAATACTATAGAAGCATTAGATAATAAATTTTAAATTATTATTACAATCATCATACTGGTCACGATCGTTATCTAAGCAAAAAAATAGTCAGACACTTAAAACGTTACGTTACATACATATTATTATTATTATTGTTACATTGTTCTTCACCGGAATAAATGTTCGTGAAAAGGTATCACTCGAGCGCTTTTTGCTTGCGCATCATCGCGGTTCGAAAGTTACACGAATCGCAGGCGGTCCGCGTGATAGCTCACTGCCACGAGTTACCGCGCCAAAGAGTGCGTTCTCCGTTGCCAGCACGTCTAAATGTGTATCGTCACGCGCTCGATCACCGAGCGGGCATTCAGCTCGGCATGTTGAGCCTCCTGTGACGAGTGCGGTGGCGACGGTGGGCAGGCGGCGGGCGGGTTCGGCGTCGGCGGCGGGGACGGCACCGGTCATCACCCGCCCTCGCCCCGCGCCGTCTCTCGCCCCTCGCCTCAGCCGGCACTGTGAGCATGGCACTGCTCACCAGACATCTCCACTCCGCCCACCACCATCCAGCGCAGCGCGCAGCGGCCCGGCAGTACCACCGGGCGACGCCACTGGCCCGATACAGCAGAGCGTCACGCCATGGTCGTCTGCCTGTAGCGAGATTAACTTCTGTCATGAGGCGGGAGACTACTTTCAGTTATATACTCTCTGTTTTTCCAATCATTGTTGCTTAATACCTACGAGTAGTACTTTAAACATCACCTCTTTTAACTCTCCTATCGTGCTGTTTTATGTGAATGAACAATGTGTTTGCGAACGCAATTCAAATTCGTACGACATAATTATTCAATAAATAGCAACATTAAATAATATAAACTTTTCATTTGGGGATCAGCAATTGAATGTTGTTTAAGTATTGTTACTAGTCGATTTATTAACGCAGTGAAATAGTGTGTTCTTTGTGTAAATTTTTTATGTTAATTACAAATATCAAAGTACTGCCGAACACCTCGATTACCGTTTTTTTATTATTAACTGTACCAGTTATACAATATTTGCACTGGCGTCACAACATAAAATGCGTTCTCACCACCGTTGTGTTTCGATGAATCCTTGACATGTTCGTTTCCGAAAGAGCAAAATGATTTCGTGCCACAGACCGAAAGTTTATTTGTCGTTGTTCAACCCAAACATTGACCATGCAACATTAATTCATCGCCTTACAGAACACGCATTCAGAAACCAAATAGTGCGCTATTCGTTGGCCTCTTCATCTTGCGTTATTTCCATAGCTGATTCATCGAAAGTTGTATTTCCGGATGACTTCTTAACCGATACCTAGAAGAACGGCACGTAGTGCACGAGACATATCTGTTGAAAGCCGCACCGTTAAACATTGCATGAAGTTGATGAAGTATACCTAGAAACCAGTTAACCTGCCATATACGGCAGCAAGCTGGCTTGTCATGCCGACCTTTTTGCATGTTCGGCCGCAAGTCATTAGTGACGTAGTTTCAGTTGTCCGACAAACTGCCGTCACTTCGCCACTTCATAAATAAATATAAAAATATATATTTTCGAAATGGCTGCGTAGCTCAGCGCACACCGATGTCACGTAACGTCTGGAGCGTTCTGTTCATCCCGATCATAGAATTTCGACACAGCCAGCCAGGCGAATTGTGTCGTTGTTGGACGGGACAGAGGTCGATTGATCGGTAGTTTCGTGAGCCCCATCAACGTCCGGAGAATGCCGGAAGTTGAAAGCCACCCAGCTCTTCCCCACTACACAACATGACTAATACCTGCTTCACATATTTCGTGAGATCGGGCGGGTAGCTTATTAAAAAACCTTGCTGGGGCTGGCCAAGCTGGCGGGAGAGTCTCGATAGGGGAACCACTCAGCCGATTTGCAGGCTGGATCCGCCATTCAGCGGAAAGACAACTGCGCGCGAATGACACCACCACCACGATCGTGCAGCCGACGCGTCAACAAGAAAATTGACAACCGCTCATTACCGAATAGCGTGCATACATTATTTAGTAAAATATGCGTTTTAATTCTTTCGAATTTAAAATTAGAGATATTTCTTGAATTTTCTGATAGTCCATAAAATCGATCGTTTTCTTCACTAGAAATGACATGCGAGTCGAGTGACATTCTTTCATTCGACAGAGAGAAGGTCTATCTGATGACTGACGACGGATGCCACACGATTACTTTATAATATAGTTATATTATTTATTATATTCTGACTCGGTGAATAAGAATAAACAGCACTTGTTTTTGCCAGGAGCAAAACTACTTTAATAATGCCAGAATTCCGTTAATAAAATGCGTTTCTGTTGGAATATCATCTCGGCTCTGAATAATACAATCCTCGATTTACTGAGTTTAAACGTTGCTTCTTTGCTCGTAAAATCGTGTTTATGTTCTATCAGCTTATTAACCGCATCAAAGATAGTTATTACATATATATATATATACATATATACATATATACATATATATATATAATAAAAAGATTGTAAGTGATATTCGAATGCCAAGATCCAATACGCAATTTTTTTATCGTTATGAAGGCAGTAGCAAGCTTTCCATTCAGCCCCAACAAGACAGCGCGGAGATGCAGAGTCATACAACATGGGTTACATAAATCATGACAGCGTTTCGCAGTGGAGTTCATGTGCAAATAACATTCGTCATCTCAGTTGTCTTCGTTCGGTTTTCTCGCGAAAATTCAGATCTTCCGATCACAACCTGTATGGTATGAACAGCAAATTATTAGAGACGGAAACAAAATGATATGAAAACCTAGAACGACGTCGGGCAAGGATAACAGAATAGCTCGTCGGTGAATACCAAAGAATCGTTGAGTTAACAATTTCACTGTTACTCCCTTTCAACACAACGCCAGTTAATACGTTTCGAAAGCGCCCTCGCTCTTCATGTGAAAATGTAGCAAACGAATAATGTAACTGCAACCCGTGTTTCAGCGTTGCGTTGTGGCGAGATAAAGGCGTGGAACCAGTCGCCTTTCTCAGCCAGCCAGCTCACGGTTCATGGATGCCGACTAGGCTGCCGGAAGCTGTGAAAGCGTTACTCGTAACACGAGCCGTTTCTGGTCATCTTCAAGCCTCTATCTCATTCTCCCTGCTCTGGCATCAATTTACTCATTTGCTGAACAGACACTAGTACACTAACAATGACAAAATCTAACCATCTCATTTATTAAATTAGTTGTGTAATAATGTGTTGACTAGTATACAGAATAACATTCATGTGAGTAGATAGTATGAAATATATTAATATTGAGAATTTAATATTGTTTTTCAGCACAAAGTAAAATATAATATGTCGTATTTGATCGAAAATACAACACCTGTAGCAAACATCGCATCAGGGATTGTTACGCAACTAGTTCATAATGCCGTTTCATTGCATGAGTACATGTTTTTAAAACAGGACACGTTAAGAAAGTTTTCAATTCCATTTGAAAAGTAATAAAGGTCATCCAAGTGCAGCGCCGCTCTCTTTTGTATAAGAGTATTATATAGCTTATAACGTTACCCTGGGAGGGAGTTCTGGCCTTTCGAGCAATACCGAAGGCAGAGATTATCATTGAGGTTTACTACAGTCGTCATCACACTCGTGGAAATTGGAACCACGGGGCAAGTGATCAGATAGCCTTTGTAGTTGTGACTGAGTTTAAAATGTCTTCTATACGGAGTCTGAATTCACTCGATGTCTTCTCTCTGCTGTCTAATGAGTGATACCGATATTCTTTCAACTGCCAGAGCTCGAGTTACAATACTTCAGTTCAAAGAGCCTAACAGAAGTATTTAAAGTTTTAAAGTCGTAGGTGTCACCAGCACTGTATAGATTGTCGCTCGTGGTTGCTTCATCGTTCCTGAATCCTCACCGCCTTCTAATATGCTAAATAGTACTTCACATCTTCGTTCCCATGTATAACATCTAGATTTAGACGGTGTTATGTATCTCATGAAAATGCGTGGTTCGCAGAATTGTAAATACCGTATTTTTGTAATCGTATTAACATTCCGGGCCGTTTATACAAGACTCCGAATAAATAATTTCCAAAAGCCACTCTTGAGAACAACTTAGTGCGTCACGGTATTTTCACAATCAGGTAAAAATGCGTAGTGTCGGCTTTTCGGTGAACGTCACCCTTCCACTGCCTGGCTGCTGGATGATGATGCAATTATTCATGCGTATTAAACGGCAAATACGACATCTGCGCCTTGAACAACTCTTATAAACGAAAAGGTCGTTTGTACTCAGAATTAAAAGATATTCGACGGCATTAATACAAAGCTTCTGTCCGTACACATCACCTTCATAAACATATTTGGCCTACTTCCAAAAACTCGAAAATATTCGCTTTAGTATCAATACTATAGCGAGCATTAACGATAATTTTAAAACATGGACCGTAGAGCGGTGTTGAATCCTTTATAAATTGCAAATATTGTAAAATTACGTCCATTCATTATAGCGCTACCAATGCAACTTATCGACTCGACGTTTCACGTCGCATAAAAACAAAGAATAGTGCTCTATTATTGGACAGCTTACTTCAAGCGATTATACATTATATTACAAAGAAATAAAAATTACTTGAAGCCGTCGCAATAAAATATTAAAAGATTATTCGTTTATTATATCGACCTTGATTAATAACTGTAATATTTGAGAAAATACCATATACGTTAATACAGAAGGACAACAGAAGAATATATCAAAGTAGTAGTATCACTTTTGCAAATAGTTAATAGCGTATATTCGTAGTTATAAACAATATGTAATATATTTGTATAACTGACACAAAAAGGTTAAATAAAATCAAATCTATCTGTCAGTTTGTTATCTTCGTTCATCTGTTTGACGTCAATATTCCATTCATTCCTGTTGTTTACCCGAAAATAAATACTTTTATCGTTTTGATCAACACGTAAGTAAGCAATTCTGCTTCATAGCAACAGAACATTAAGATTACAGCATTGCAGCCTTTTCTTGATTCGAAAAAATTAAAAATTACAAATTAATAATGTATCAGCGTCGTTTTTTCGATCATATTAAAAGGGGCAAGTATTCTATTTTTAGTTGTGATTATACAGGCTTCAGCTCCCATAAGCCTGCTTGTTGAGTCTCAATACTCTTCATGACATAGCAGATAGCTGTGAACTACTGAAATTTCCTTATTTTTATATGGTTCAATAGGAATGCCGTATAAGAACAAAGACAAGGGAGGCTCCATCGCGGCAGGTATTTTTGGAACACAGCCCGCTACGATGTATTTGAACACATGTTGCCCGTTGTCGTGCAATGGCGAAGTTGTTTGCAAGAGAATCAAATATTCTGGTTAAATATACTCATTTGACAAATATTCAGCCATTAAGAGGATTATTTAAAGCTTGATTCCGGGCGAGTCATTCATCGGTGTCATTGTCCTGCAAGTGTAGCGCGTTTATCAGTGCCGCCGGCGGTGATCTTCCTCTGTCATGCCGACGATCAGCGGATTTTTCTCGGTATCTTCGCGGATAATCGCCCGCGCCTGCGCCACGATCGCTCGGCGTGCTGCGCAGCAAAAGCTGCTCTGCGTGGAGGGGACCGGGTTGTGCGAGCGAATGACGCGGTCCGTGGCTCGCTTCGGCAGGGGCATCGTTCATTTGGCGCTGACTAGAAACCACGGAGTCCACGAATTCTTTCTCGACATGACGAACGACCTGGCCCAAAGCCAGTCAAGGCCGCCTTCGCTCATACCGGTCGTATCACCGCAGTGACATCAGCTGCTTCATTACCTTCGCCGGTACATTTAAAAGCACACAATTACCATTGAGCAAGAAAGTTGAAAATTAATTTAGCCCGAATATTTACCTAGAATTTCGAATAGTCTCAAAGGTATTGCAACAGCAGGCTCGAGTGTCGCTCTCGTTAGCCCGATCAGGTTTCTCAGCGTGTCGCTCTTAACGGAAAATCTATGTTTAATCAACCACAAGGAAAAAATGCACACAGATTCAATATGAAGTCATTTCTATATTTAGCTGTCGGAAAGCCAGCGTTGCGCCTTGTAATACCGTTACATCAGGTGGAAGCCCGACATTCCAATACCTTACTTGGGCAGCAGACAGAGTATACTGTGAGCCGCAACAGCAATGGCTGATATGTTGGCGATCATTTGGCAATCTGCTTATTTAGGTAAAGTCAATTTCAAATCATATTCTGTCAGAAATAGAGCAGTCAATACCATCGCTCATTTCAGTAACACTCTCCGTTAATGTTTGAATAATAATTACTAAACGGATTATTTGTGTTAAATTATTTATTATTATTACTATTATTCTATTTTATTATTATAATTTGATAAATTAAAAAAAATTTCCCATATCACAGTTGTACTATATGAATATTATTTAAATCTACATAACGAAAATTACTTTTGCACCATTATTAACTGTAATGTTTATAATAGACACAGAAGCAATAGTTGATGTGGAATAGCAACTTTGTGAAAGCAATACACAATGGTTGCTTGTAAACCTCGTTTTTCGTCATACTAGCGAGCACAAAGCAAATAGTATGAATGTTAATACTGCGACTATTACTATTGTTGCGAGTCAGAAAGTGGTCAATATTCTGGTTACCATGGGTCAAAGCATGAGATTTCAGTCTCGTGCTGAACAGCATGTTTTTTCGTTTCACAGTGAACGCGAAAGAGCATGGTTGTTAGTGCTACAGAATTCTCGTTTTTTCATCAAAGAAATGATCGCGACTCTGCGTGATGGATTAAACGTTGTCACTGGTCAGGCGCCGCGCAGAGTTGAGCGAATCAATGGAACAGATCTATGAGACTGCGCCAAACAGCTTTGGAAAAGTTAGAATAATAATAAACAGAATCTGCAAAAGCATAATACCATTTCAAGTTCTTTCAAAGCAAAGTGCATGAGAGATGGGTCTTAAAAGAAAAGAAAAATCGTCTTTCTAATGTTTTTCATAATTATTATTTCGATTGTTTTTGGTGAAATCACCACACAAAAATAGCGCACGCAAAGTCATGTTTTGAACTGCGAGGTTTTCGTGTCAATGTTTAATTCTGAATGAACACCAATGAGCAGTGGTACCAGAAGTTCTGAAAAGAGACTGTGTGAATCGTACCGATTTGAATTGAAATAGTTACCTTCCGATATTTTAATAATTTCAAAACACCAGTAGCCGGCTAAAATAGTCACAGATTATTGAAAGCACCGAGTGTAATTGTTGTATTTTTACAACTTAAAAGATGTGTAATAATATTAATAATAAATCATCAACAATAATACTCCTAAATCTTGACAGTGTGAATTTTCATAACATTAGTCTACTAAAAATTTTCTTGTACAATTGAGATGATTTCGAAGTGATGTATAGTTGTGAACTCTGGAAAGGTAGATATAATGCACACGTACTCAATGTGACTATTATAGAGAGTGTTTGTGACTACTAATACACGTTTATAGTTTTTTGCATTACTAAATAGTTAATAATCATCAAAATGCAATAAAATTTAACATTTGTGAGATTACATAAAAACATACCAGCAGCCAGTTCCCACATCGTTGTTTCACTTCATTTAGCAGCTCACTGTTAATGTTACTTTGCACGACTGTTAGTACATTGCATTCTGTGCAGTAAGAGTACATGCATGCCGAATACCGTCAGTGAATGCAAATAAATAAAAGCGGAAAAGTACGGTCAAGGGTAGTTGTGAATGAGTGTGAAAAGCTATAATTTTTTAAAAATGAATGAATATAGTTTCGTCACAGCACAGACGAAATTAAATGCTTAAACGTTCATATATTAGTAAATTAATTTTTTTTGCTTGTCTTGTGATATTTTACAGCTACTGACAGAAGTCTATTATATGTGTGGTTGGATGTAATGATTGGCATTAAAGACAAGGGGCAGTAAAACACAGCAAGTATTGAAATAAGACAGTTTCACCGTTAGAATGACATTTCGTCGTCTTGTTTGAATATTGTGAATAAGTTGATAGTGCATCCACTTGAAACACGTTTTTTGATTACTTAATGTGAAATGTTTGCGCAAATCATGGGCCTAACATTTAGTAAGTAACAGATAGCGGTCAGATGTTGCGGCCGAACTTAAGCTGTGAAAGCAATATAGCAGTTCTTGGGTGAGTATTTGTTTTGTTCGTTGCGCCTTACTGTCCGAGCTGGCTTAACGACCGATTTAGCGAGCCTTCGGTAGCTGCGGTGGCTTTTCATGATTGTCTTAAACTTCGAACCGAGATTGCTGCGTACGGCAGTTCCTCAGTCACGATTGTAGCTCGTAGCCCGTTCGAGAACATTTTTATATCTTCAGTTAAGATGAAAATTGTTATTTTTAATCACGAGAAATTCGCCAGATAAAGCCGAGGTCGATTGAGACCTTCGTGGTGAGACTGCGTTCATTACGTAATATTCCGTAAGAATCAGTGGCGACCCGGAACATTACCTGAACAATTTACTTATGGAAGCTGGCCTTCTATATTGTCTTTATTTTGAAGTTTTCACCGTCGCTCATGGTTCTTCAGAATTATTCTATAAACACAAATAACAAATTTCGGTTCATTAATCACACTCATTTTCAATAAAAACTGAGAGAAGCGTATCTACGAACGATCATAAAGAATTCGCTCAACACAATATTGGTGCCTAATGACATCCAGCTCAGATACGCAAGCCTTTTCCTCGCTTCTTGATTAAGGCGAGGAGTCCCAGTTCGGCATCGCAGCTGCCAGAAGGCGAATTTTCGACCAATATTAATCGCTTGAATTTCACACGATCACTTCATGCCTCGCGCGATTCGGAAGCACCGATCGATTTTTCGGTACAAAGAGTTATAGTTTTTCTTCGCACTGTTTCAAAGCTGCGCCAATTGTTAGAGCATCACCAGAATTTGGCGAAACATTTGCCAGCCACCGACTTACTAGATAGCGGTACGCGGCATCGTTAATTAACCAGCGGTAAGAACGTTTAAATATCGGTTTGAACGTCGTGCGTCCCATTTACCTATCGCGGTAACAGCGCATCAACTGATAAACACCGCAGTGCCTTCGACCAGGAAGTTTAGGTTCGCCCGACGGCGGCAGATTTCGACACTGCCAGCCAGGTCGAATTCGGTCGCCGTTCGGAAGTAGCGGTTGTTTGCTTGACGGTTTACGTGAGCTTCTCCAACATCAAGCGAATGCCGAGCAGTACCTCTGCCAGCGCGATCTGCCTTCCTCTCTTCTCAACTTGGTCTCTCCTTCTTGCTATCATAACACTTCAGCATTTTCAACATGCCCTACACTGTCGTTACAGTTTCCGAAGATTAGGTCGGAAAGCTTGTGAGTTTGTCCACTGCGCCGGGCGGTGCCCTTTCGCTGGCGGAGAGACAGAAACCCCAGTAGCCGACGGTGGCGCGATCCTCGCATTCAGCGTCATTACGCACTAATACCAGCGGGAACACGACCGAGTTGACGCGCCTGAAACCGAAAATCAATCATCATATGAGGCGCCGTCATGGCACGGGATTGCGCGTGCAGGCAGTGCGGCATAAATGCGTTCGCGCTCAGTCGCCGCGTCACGCGCCGAGCTCACGCTCGGAAAGCGCCGCCGCCAACACCGGCAGAAAGGTGCGGGCGGCGCGGGCCGGGTCCGACGCATCGCGCGCCGAGGGGAACGGAACGTGAGCCGCATCGACGCGTTGGAAATGGCGAGCAGGATGGGCCGCACTGCGTGGCGGTGACGCGACGAGTCTGCTTCTCGATCCACGAGCAAATGCCGAGATGGCCCTCGTTTCGTCGACAGCAAATGTAACTTCGCGCCTTCGTGCACGTCTTCTGAATTGCGTGGAAATAATAATTATTCAAATTATCGTTTCATAGCCAGCTGAGGCAGGAAGTGACAGAGCCGCCAATTTCATTGTTTATTTATCTCTGAAAACAGAGTTTCGATACGGGGATTCTGACTGTTTTTTCCCTTTATTGCTTATTTCATTTTTGAAAATAGATTTCCATTACATGGAGTTTTCTTGTTTTTCTCCTTTCAAAAAATTCAGTGTAGCATATGACTTGCTGGGGATCACAGCAATTTTGAAATGTGCGACAATTGCTCTTCTCATAGAATGTAGTCATACGCAGCTAATCAGCTTTACGTAAAATAAATAACAAATAAATAAATACCGGATGACGGGGGATGACGCAATGGGATGCGAAGGCGCGCGACGGAGTAGTAACGGACGGGAATGGGACGAGGCGTGGAAGGGGCGGTGAGACGTCGTGTCGCGGTAGTTGTAGTGGGATAGGCGAACGAGAGCAGAATACAGAGTGAGCGTTGCGAGTTCGGAGTTATTTAGTGAACGAAGATGCAGACAAGGCTTGCGTAGAGAGGCAGAGTGGGATGGATTAGTCGATGGAGGGATCAGTGGAATGCAATGTCATTTGAGCTTGACGATACTGGTCGGTTCAGACAGCGCAGCACCGGAGCTGGCGCTAGTCGAGATCACGAAGCGCCAGGGATTGTGACGGTCTTGATTACGCGTAGCATTTATTGGTAAGCGCGAGTTTTTTGCCGATTTAGACGCTTCTGCCTTCGGGTAGCGGATTTCTCAGCTTCACTATCGGTACGCCGCGTTCAAAGCTGCACACGCCTTCGTTCACCCGAGGCAGCGAAGTTACGGCAATGCGTGGCGAAAGCGCAACATATCAGCGAAGAAGGAACACACATGGCCCGCGGCCCATTTTGTACCCACTCGCGTACGCCGAAGAAACCCGGAAAATCATCGATCGTAGCGTAGTTTCATTAAACATTGCCGAATTGACCCAACCGACGATAGCGTCGAAAATTCAATGAACTTGTGATGTTTGTGTCAGCAGGTACGCAGCATTAGTCAGTAGACGTTTCAGTCACTTCTTGCGACGTGGCAGACGTGTGAGGAGTGCGGTGATGCGAGGCGCGATGAGACGCGCAGCCCGCGTAATAAAGCGCGGTCGATAGCATGTGGCAGTCAGCGCCGGTTTTGCCTTCAGTTGCGGTCACAGCGGCCGATCGGCCAAAACCCGTTACACGGCGCCAAAGCGCGCGTTCGGAAATTTCAGCAGTTCGCCCCGAGTTATTGGTTGTCACTACCAGCCCCAAACGTTGGCTCGTTTTGTCTTTCCGTCCGTAAATTTGTCGTTGCTCGAAATGACCATTGATTTTTATCGACTATATTTCAGAATTAAAACCATGTTGCATCGTTATTTGCGGATTATTTTCATATTTCGAACAGAAGATTCCGACTATGTTACTATACCCCAAGAAAGTGTCCAATAATTTCCATATATAATATTTGTTGAAATTTCCACCATGGAAAGCCGCAACATATTAGTCATTTATATTGTGATCATAGCTTTGTACTGCGCTTATCAACAGCCTTTATCCAGAATGCCTCAATCAGTATAACATATTTTGTGCCGCATATATTTTACGTTTTTAAATATAGCCAATTTACCGTAATGCACGTACACCCATAAAAACACCAGATTCTCTCAGCAATGAGTCAGGAAATCATTTTCCGTAAATTTGTTCGGTTTTCTCCTTCGATACTTCATTTTTAATATGAAAATTACCGATATAAATTCTCGTAATATGCACACCTGCTATCGCGAGAACCATTGCACACTCATATTATAGCGATCATGCGTATTATGAAAGTCAGTTGCGCTTCTCGAAACGTTGGCTTGAATGCCGAGTTTCAGCATATTCGGTACAATCGGTCTCCGCTACTTATGCATTTTGTCTGCGCTTAACGAGTCGACGCCATTTTTATGCGCCAATACCTTGAATTTGCATGTCATTTCGACATCCGTTCAAAGTATTCAAAACCTGTTGATACTCTGCTTTTGCGCAAATCTTCGGTCTTCGTATTACACCAGAATGTCGATTGACCGCAGGCAACGTTTGTTACGGCGATGCGGATGGGAACAAATCACGGTCATTTTCGCTGGTGGAGCTGACCTGAATGCGGCCGATGTGGCAATCGCTCTCTGTTACCGGCCCGACAGCGCTCGACTTTCATCAGGAAATTACGTTTTTGAAATACTTTGCTCTAGTTGTTCGTACCATAAACACTGTGTCAATAGCAAGAAAAATTACTTATTGGTTGTCGCTGGTCACTACACTGCGCAATAAATGATGCGTAAACAACGAATAATGCTATTTCGAAAACAATACTAAACAAGTTGCTTGATCGCGAAATAACCACGATATTTCATGATAACCACATTCTTATTTCTAAATTCTGTTACATTCGAAAGAAAATAGAAAGTTCAATACGCAGAATTATTAATGAAAGCGTGTTAGTGCCTTACTGACATTATTCTTTCTTACACTTGCCTCTCTCTCTTCTCTTCAGTCTATCTGTCTATTCATCTATCCATCTATCTATCTATCTTCTTCTCTCTTCAGCATCTTACCTTCTCTTCTCTTTCCTCGTCTTCGTCTTCCTCTGTCTCTTATCTTTCCTTCTCTTTCTCTATCTTCAAATTGAATTGCCAATGAACCCTCTCTCTCTCTCTCTCTCTTCTCTCTCTTCGTACGTGTTTATGAAAGTTCGACAAATGTTTGTAAAAGTTGTCCTTCAACGCATCAAGTGCGGTGAGCCTTGATGACCAGCATGGTCGGCCGATACGAACATCGTTATTACTCAATGGAAGAAAGAACGCAACACCAAGGTATTTAGTAAGTATAATTGTTCTTTTGCGCACGAATTAGCATTGCTATCGTGTCAATTTTCTATGAACAATGGAAGATTAAAATCGGCTTTAAATACTTTTCTACTATGCCGTTATAATCTTTTATTTTCCACCAGATATTCACATGTGAGCCAATATGAATAGCCGAATTTAAAATGACACGTAACTGTCAATGCGGGATTGTAAATAAAAGATAAGTTCATTACCTTTTCAATTACAACTATCACAAATGTTACAAATGCTGAAAATACGTTATTTTGGATAATGGATAATCTTCTTCGTTAATTTATTTAACGAAACTTCATGTCATTTTTATTTTATTTGAGAGTTTGCTTCGTTGTTAAACATGGTTTGTGATCAATAACATCTAAGAAAATAAAAGAACATGCCTATGAAGTTTGATGTATCGATATTACAATAGCTCACGAAGATATCGGCGCTCGTAAATATAAACTTACGAAAACTTACATTGATTGTCAATACCTATGATGATTTTAACATCTGCTTATTTGGGTAATTTGTTTCACATGAATATTCGGCGTCACAATTGTACAGCAATTGCTGACATGTAAAGAAATCATCTGTTTCGGTTATTTAACATTATTTTTACAGTTGTTCAACTAGAGAAAAAGAAAATTACATCTGTTAGAATATGGTCAGCTGTATATTAATAAATAAAAACAGACAAAATGGAAATAATATAAAGAGATGCAAGCCATTGATAAAAGTGCTTATTATATCAATGCGCTGTTATAGTGTACCACAGGCCCGATCCTGAGTCTGGGTCGATTTTTCAAACAGTTCAAAGACACCATTCAATATCAGTAGACAGGGCAGCATTCTGGACTGTGTCCTGTCTGATTCTTGTATACTTCGACTACTCAAATGCCGGATGTTATCACGCAACATATGCAGATTGCATGAAATTAAAGTGAATGCAGCAACAAGAACATTGAAAAATATTCAAGCGCATACAATTCACCGTTGTTCTGAGACAGCATCATCGAAATAAAGTCCAAATGGAATATTTGCTCTAAGAAAAACAATAACAATAGTCAGAAATGTCAGAAAATCACCGAAAACGTAATGTTGTCACATATTCAACATATATTGTAAAAATATACGGTAACGTAGTACACGGTCGAGAGTGGATAAATGTTAGATTTATTCTAATTTGACTTAGTCACAACAATCACGCACCGTATACACCAAAACAGGACTTCACTGCCAGCAGTATTTACAACGTATAACATAATACGCTTAGTTGTGCAGACTACGTAAAACTACTAGTCACACACCGCCAAGGAGAGTTATCGTCGCGGTTTGTCACAGAGATTCGCACAGCCGCCGTCAGCATTCACAAAGAGTGAGTTGTTGTTCTCACGGCTCCTTAAATACTCGAGACGGCAGTTTACGTCTTGGTCGATATGCTACACTCGTCAGAAATGCCGCGTCATAGTTTCCTGCTCACGCATCATCTGCGCCACCACGCCACGTTCATCGCCGAAGTAGCGACACGACGCCAGCATTGACAAAAAGTTAATCTGAAGAAACATATTTTCAAATAAAGAAAGGAAGCAGAACTAAATATACGCAACCGCCACAGTTAATAGGGAGAAATCTTCTTGTCCAGAAAATAATGTTCATTGTTAAAACAATTTTGAACACATATGGGACAGCTTTGGGAATTTGAACTCTGGGGGTCAATTAAATGTAGTAGTCAATTCAAAAGATTAAACGTAAATGTAAGCTTACTATAGCAGCACAGCTTGTTGAACTTCCTTTGTTTGTAGTGGTAAAGGAGGGCAGTTTCTATTTCAAATAATACAGAAAATTAAATTGCCTGTTCTTTCATCGTTAAAAATAAGTTTTCTTATACTTGACAACGAAAATATGTGTTTGAAATATCCTCTGCTTTTATAAATTTGTTTATTATTATTAGTTACTGTTATTATTAATACATATTGTTGTTTTCTTCATCTTCAACTATTAATAGTTAAACATGAAACTGAGTATAGCAGATGTATCTTTCTCCTCTCACATGTTTGAATGTTTTTTGACTAAATAAATAAAATAAACAAAAATAAAGATTCAATCAACAGATTATTGCTGTCGTTCTCGTTTTGTCAAACGTTACCATAGCATCAAGACTTCCAAAAGATCACGGCGGGCAATTGTATTGAGAATTTTTATGCTCGCTGTAATGGGATTTGTTCCAGCCGGACGTATCATATTAATTAAAATAATAATGTTGTCGAGGAATCGACTGTAAGTAAAATAAATATCAACACATTATTTATTGAAGTACGTAACAGCAATATTATATACATTTATTCAATACTTCAGATACTCACTAAGTAGTTTATTAATAATTTAGCAATAATAAATAACAGCGTATCAGCCGTAATATGGTCGGAGAAAAAGAAAAAGATATAAAAAAGGAAAATAAATAAATAGTCGAATAATGTACGAAATTGACACGCATGCTTCGGCATGGAGCCAGCACGTGGTCTGAGACAAAGCGTTGTGTCTTTTTCATTCACTTTTTCAGCCGTGTCTCGGTTCGACAAGTGCTTCATAATTATTTTGGTTCGCGAATATGATTTGACCAGTTATTATAGCAGGTAATGTTCATGTTACCTGTTTATATATATAATGGGAATCGTTTTTTTTGTTTTTAATTTGTAAATTTTTATTTTATTTTGTTTATTTATTTTCTCATATTTGTGTGAGCTTAATGTTGTTCAGAAAGTTGTCTCCAGTTTCTGTGACAGCTTTTGTTAGTTTCTGATGAAGGAATTAAATATTTCCGAAATGTTGGCAACCACGTATTATTACTGATCATCTCGCATTCATACACTGTCGTGATTTTGCCAATGGTCAATAATAATAATAATAATAATAATAATAATAATAATAATAATAATAATAATAATAATGCGATATTCTAATTTTCTTTATTCGCATTTGTTACTTCCGAAATGCTCCATCATGTGTCAAAATTACTTTACTACAGCAATACATTACATGTATTGAAATGTTATATGTTTGACTGTTCTATTAAGAGGAGTTGAATGTTTCATTCAAGTCAATACCATGAATATTTTCTCAGAAATCATTAATTTATTCTTATTATTTTATGTAAGTACGACTATTTGCAAATAATTTCTCATTCTTTCTGTAATATATTGCCATTTTTATGTTGGTCAGTTTGTCCATTGTATCGGTTTGTTCTTCAAAATATCAACATTTTATACATTATTGTCTAAAGTATTTAACATTTTATGTTCACTCGCTAGCATTTGCTATCTATTAGCAAGTTCTTGTGAAAATGTTCCTAAAAATGAAAATTTTAGTCCAGAAATATTTCTGACCCTTGAGCAGATTTTAGTTCATGCTGGGCCAACATAACACTGACATTTTGATTTATTCGTCCTCACCGTTTTCGAAATGCGTTCAACACCAGAAAGCAATTATTAATTTTTCTGTTGTCTGAAAAGCCGAAAATACCAACGCATTGCCAGCCGAGTAATACGCTCACTTTCTAGCAGGAACTCAACAGGCAACCATTAAAGATGTAAGCCAGTGCATCAACGGATCACGTAGCGTTTTCGACCGCGTTCCAGCCCGATAGCGCAGATTACCATGTTCAGCTGTGTCGACTTCCAAACGAAACTGCATTTCTGCCGCTGAGAGCCGTGATTTCGATCACCGTATAGTATCACCATGGGCCGCAGCGATTCATCTCGTTCCATCTTCTCAGTCACACCACACTAACATGTAGTAATATTCAACACATACGCGGGAGAGCCGTCGGAGCGAGCTGCTGCCGGGGCGATGTTCGCTGAGTCTCGGTGCAGGTTCACTGCCGACAAGCTGAGATTCGCCATCCAGCGGGAAGATCGTCGTTGGCGTCCGAGAGTTCTGAACTGTACCGTGCCGACCAAATACTCAGAGACAACATATTACAATGAAATCTTCGGCTTATTTAACAGAGACAACACGATTAAAAAGTAAAATTCGTTTCTCATCGTTTATGCTCATTTCGGAAGCTTCCTCTTCATTAAATGTACTTAAACAGAAGGAATTTCTTCATCAATATTTTAAGAAAAGCCGAAAATGTGTGTATTATCACGGTTACGATCATTACATTTATTGCATTTACGACATATATAGCTCAATCGTGTTCTATAAGAATTAAGGATAGCACGTTTACGGGCAAGAATATGTAGGGACTGCGATGATTAGTTTCAGTGATTTAGTCAGCAAGAGTGTTATTTGGAAATTGTTTTCGAGACAAATGAAGATAAGATATAATTTTTTATCATATCAAGTTTATCAAAGCGACGCCGTTGCCGTTGGCTTACACATTACTATTACGTTACTGTTGTTGCCATTATTTATGATGCTTCGTCGCTTGTTTGATCACGTTGTTATCGCAGCCGATGCCTGCCGTACTTATCTCGAAAAAGATAATGCGTGTCAGGGGATGTATCAACAAGTTGTTAAGCCTGAAATATGAATTATGAGGTGCTAGGATGATGACGATGATGACGATGATGACGAGTATCGTGGCGTTTGAACCATCTTCACTCGCCAGCGACCAGGTTCACGAAAATGGTCGGGATAAGGCGAATGAGTCCGCCGATCGCGAAAATACGTGTCGCACCGAAGGCTTTGTTCTTTTACAATTTTCGAAATGACACTGTTGCTGCGAGTCGCTAGACATTTGCGACACAGCAAAAGTGATAGTCCAGACGCACCGGCAAATAATGCAGCTCACTACCAGCACATTTGTAAAACGCAGCCATGCTAACTCGTCGACGACCGCGTTGAGGTGCAGCAGTTACGAAAGTGGCCTAAAGTGAGAATTATAAGAGCCTTCCGTTCATTACCTTCCGGAAATAAGGCGATATTCAGTCGAATTCGGCGTTATCCATCAAGAGCTGTCGATTTAGATCATTCGTTCTACTTACGGGCCGATATAACGAAACGGAAGAACAGTTTCACGATACGCAACATTGCACAGCAAAACCGTGTTGGTCATCAGATGTTTCGTGAGCATTTCCGAAATAACAAATTATCATCAATGAAAAGAAAACGTTTAGTCGCAGTTTTCATCACCTTGCGCTTCATTGAAAATGCAACGGTAAAATATTGATCGTTAGCAATTTTAGTCTTCAATTAAATGTCCAATGGGAACGTCCATTTTAAATGACTGAACACAAAATTGCTCATTGCGTTACGCAATTGCATTCTTTCATTTCAGTCGCTCATACGCTTGTTGTGTTATTCGCGAATGGCCAATTCGCTTTGGCGTTATTCGGGGGAATACATTCGTTTCCCAGACGTTTAGACAGCAAAACGAATTGTACGAATAATGTCTTCAAACCACTTCACGTGACCATGTTCATAATCCTTCCTCTCTCATTAAACTAGGCTTACACAGCCTGTTCGTTGATACGAGAATCAATGCTTGTCGAAAATGATTCGCGGAAGGGCGGAATATATTTTCAGAAAATGCCGATGTTCATTACGACATGACGTTTTCAACAGCTCATTACAAACACCTCACATACACAAGCGCACATTACTACGTCGGCTCTGCCGCATTTACAATAAACGATCACCGATAGAAAGAATCGAAATCGTTTCGTTGCATACCAGCCTTCTACAATTGTAAGACTAGTTGTTTGTTATCACAAGCGAAAGTAAGATACATTTTTAACAGCGATATTTACTGTAGTTATTTGCTTTCGACTGTATACTTTGAACAATATGTATCAAAAGTAGTTTATCGAGGCTTCTGGTCACGACTTCATTCGATCGATTTTCGTCAGTCAGCAAATCATTTGCTTCTGACATATCTTCATTTTCGTACGCCAGTGGGAAGCAACAGTTCAAATCAGTCGTTTCATACACAGGCAGTGAAGTATTATTCCGACGCAGTATGCCACGGGATATGAATCAAGTCGTATTGCTGATTTATTCTGAAAATAGATTTTATTATACGGAAGCGTTTTATCAATCGTACCAGTAGTACAGATTTGCGGTTGGGACACAGAACGCACAGTAATTTTTGAACATGCACAGAATTCACTTCTCTCACTGTAACACAAGCCGACACAAATGTCGTAAAAGAGTTTATGTCGGAGGTCCCGCATTTACTGTCCCATAAACATGTTCATTTGCACTGAGCGAAGAGCAATATTGCTTCAACGACAGTTGGCATCGATACAACCGCAAATGAAAAATAATAGTTCACAATAAAGAAAATGGAGACTTCGATGGAAAAATGAAAATGAGCCTAAATGCTTTTTAATCAACATAATGTAGATAAATTGTTAAGAAAGTGGCATCGACAAATACTTTCCAAGAAGAGATATTTACCACGAAATTAATGCAGAGAAAATTTGAGACATGACCTCACAGGCTTCTCAGCTTCGACAGATCAAAATATTATTTCGACAGAGCAATGATATTGACTTTGTCTAAGCCAAGATATCATAGTGTGAACTGTAAATCTTCATACTTGACATTAATTAAAAAGATAATAAATTAATGATAAGACAGATAGAGGCTAATGAATAATTTCTTTCATTTCAGATTCGTTCTGGACGTAAAGAGTTCATTCTCAGATAAAAGTAATGTCCCTTTATTCGAGACTAATTTGGGATAATGTGGCTCAATTTAAATTATAATTGAAATATCAGTTACAGAGAACAACAGTAAGCACCAGCAATATCTGCTTCAAATCAATTGCTCAGACTTCTTTGAACACATTCATTTTCAAAACAAAAAACACACAGCACTGGAGTCATATTCAAAGCCTTTGACATATACTTGTAAGCCGATACAAATTAATTAAGACTGCCTGTCACTTTCTGGCCTGTAAAAATATCACATATGACCACAAAATATCACACACATATGGAGAGACACAATACAGCTACATATACAGAACATTAGTCGACAAATTAATATTCAACTATTCGAATAATCCGTAAAAATAATTAACAAAAATGAAAACTGGTTCATTAAATGAAAAATGTGATCTCAAATAAATGCTAACAATTTTCTTTTTCATAAATGGTCACTTCACAAAATAATTAAATTGATTCCATTAAAAATGTCGTTAAATTCTACGAATTTTATTCCAGATTGCTGTGTGTCAATATAATCAAAAACTACATCCTCACTAATATAGTTAATTCAACTAAAGTTCATATTTGAACAATTAAAAAGAAACTTTCTTTAAACAATAATCGCCTTATGTAAACAATACCAGATCATTTCATATTATTCGTGTTATACTGATCAATGGCTCAAACAAATATGTCAAAATTCAAATTAGTTCAGCAAAACAAATTACTTCCGAATCGTTGTTTTCTTTCCAGATCAACAGCCAGCGAGTAAAGCAAGAGCTAATGTGCGGTCGCAGCCTTCGCGCTGGCAGCAGATGGCAGCGACGCCGAACGGACAGGCGCCAGTGCCGCCGCTGATGTCAAGAGCACCACGGCAGCGAAGAGCGTCGATAGCAGCGATGTAGCGGGACGCGCGTTTTCTTTTCACACCGATGAGCGAATCACAGCAGTTTGCAATATCTCTGTTGAATGGTTAAATCTCAATGGTGGCCGTATTAGCAGGCTCGCCTTGCTTAACTGTGAAAAGAAATGCCCAGTTTTCGACTCGCTTTTCTACCATTATTGCTGGTTGCTATTATTATTATTATTATTATTATTGTTGTTATTTTAATCTTCAATCATTTACGTTAGCAATGTTGGGATGGGATTGTAAGAAACGTGGAAAATATCATACAATAAAGCTACTGTTTTGGGATCAAACAAAATCGTAAACGAACCATTGCATTTTCAAACAGTCCATTTGCTTCACTTGAAGACCTTATTCATGAGTGGCATGTTATTAAAATCATAAATACGACATTTAGGTAACCAGTTTTTGTGGTAAATACCAGTGTTTAGCGACGCAGTCCATCGACGAATATGTTAAAACAAGCATCGCCGTTCATTAGTTTCGTATTTGCGCCGCAGTTCAATGTTGATGCCATTCTTTTGCCGAGCAATTGATATTAACTGGTTTGCGAGGATTCTGCGATCGGTCGTTTGCGACATTATTTTCGTGTTCATGTTCATAACCATTCGGCAAGCAAACGGTACATTTTTCGTCAGACGCAACGTAAACAAGTCAGATCTGTAAATTTATTGAATTTTCTAAAACAAAGTGATGTCTTAAGTTTTCAAAATTCATTTTCTGTAATGACTTCATTTCTTCTTCAAACTTTGAATAGTAAAATGCAGTTCATAAGAAAGATTACAAATCATATTTTTTCTGCGGTTGATTTTCTGTAAATAGCTACACAAATACCTTCGTACATTTTCGTTGCCATTTATACACATTTCAAGGATTCTATGTGACATTGCATTTGTGAGTAATAGTACAAACGATCTGTTTGTTGTTAAAGCTCAATATAAAGAACTTCCACGAGCACTTCATAGTAATTGTTGGAAACGATTTTCTGTACTGTCTTCGTTACTGGTTAAATTTCAGATTGTATTTTTACTATTTTATTGTTAAAGAAATGTTTCGGTTCTACCATTAACCGAATTGAGAAAGCGCTCAAAGAATGCACACTGGTCACGATTGGCGAGAATAGAGGAAAATCGAAAGTAGTTAAGTCCAAAAAAGGTAAACTGTCGAGCAATGAGCAAAAATTGTAAGTTGTTTGTAGTTATCACTACTTCATTTCTCTCGATACGTTTACGCAGCATAAAGAAAGTATTGTACGATTCCGAAAAACTGTCTTCGACGCAGGCTTATAGGTTTCGGTACGAAAAAAGCGGATAGTCTGTTGCTAATTTAGAAGAAGAAAAATTATCAATCGGCGTTCGTAACACAACAACCCATGCTTGTAAGTTCGATGAAATGCACCTTTCGTTCGCGAATGCCGCGGCTACCCGATTTTCTTCAAAGGTTTCGCTACGGTGTCGCGACGCTTGAATTTGAAATAATTATTTTGGTTTGAGGGCACTATAGCCTTCGGGGACATTGGGGCTTTCAAAATCTCCTTGCTTCACTATTTGTTGATATGTGAATGACGTTTAATATAGTAGACAGGCAGTCAGCTTTCCCCGTTAAAACACGATTTTCGCAATTCAGTTCGAAATTTTTTTTGAAGCTCCACCACCGAAATATTAAAGATACGGATTTTCATCGAAATTCAATTCTAAAAGATAGATTTGAAATAAGTATCAGCGTATGTTTCTTCGAGTCTTCGCGCTTTTTATAATTATAAGAGAAAATATGCTATCATCATTGCTTCCAGCAGTACCACTTAGCGCTTTAGTCGAGGCCAAGCCAGTAGAAGGAAAAATAAGTTTTTCTCCCGTATATACGTTACTTTTTTCACGGCCAAAATAAGCCATAAATGTAATAAAATAGTTGGTTGATGAATTTAAAACTCGTGACAGCTCGAATAGTGCTTGTTATCAAGAAAAGTCAATAAATTCACGCGTTAGTCATCTTCAATGCCGTTAATTTGAACCACTGGAAAATGTAATGCCAAAATTTCAATAAAATGAAGTACTCAGTTAAATTAAAGGTTGGCAAAATAAGTACATTAAATATTTATGTGTCATCCAGCGGCGTATTTGCTTAGAAGCAAATCAGCATAAATCGCTTGGTTTGGGTTCTTTTACTGAGCAAACTGTCGCCTGACTACTGCAATGTAAGGACGAGTATAACATTGTCTCTCAGAAAGTGAATATTTTGAAGATTCATCATTTCGCCAACAATACCTCCACTTTTCTCCACACTATCATGAAGAAATCATCTTTTTTCATTTCTTTAGTTTGTTGCGGGAATGATCAACACACATGTGGTCATCATGTGTTATATTGACTAAAGCTGCTCCTCGTTTTGATTATGCTTGTATTATAGAAAGCTGTCTTCTTTTTTTTCTTTTCTTATTATTATTCTTTTTATTATTAATATTACTATTTCACATTATTGCAGTGAAATTATCAAGACCGGAAATATTTTATGTTTAGTATTTGTACGAGGATATGCTCCTTTTTTTCTTTTCTCGACAGCTCTCATTATTGCCAATTCTGAGTCATTTCAACAAACATCTAAGACTAGGAAGGATTATCTTTGTTTCTTATTGCTAATCTTGTGCCATTATTATCGATTATACATCAATAGTTCCTCAATAGTAAACACTATTCTTATTACATTTGCTTCAATTGAACATGGGTCTCCACATACAGAAGGCTGAGCTCACTTCAGTTACATGTGAATGACTGTTGATTTCGAAGTACTGTTGATTGAAACCAATAATTAGATTGATGGCAATTAATATAATTATTAGTCTTTTCAACAATAAAAACTGTCTCATATAAGAATAAATTTCAATTTTTTATTGTTGAAAAAGGCTGATAATTTATATTAATTGCCATCAATCTAATTATTGGTTTCAATCAACAGTACTTCCAGAAATCGTGATTCAGTTCACATGTAACAGGTAAGGAGTAATATGTTGTATGTCGAACCCATAATTCAATTGGAAGTAAATTTAATAAATTAGTGTTTATATTGAGAGAATTTGTGAGCAAAGTCGGGTAATAGTAGAAATAACAATATTAGCAATAAGAGTAGGAGTAATCCCCTTCATAGTCTTAGATGTTTGTTGAAATAGATTCAAATTTGGCAATAGTGATATATCAGAGAAGAAAGGAAAGAATTTCGCATATCACGTCAGTACAAATGATTTTTTTGGCACCGAAAATATTTCCAGTCTTGGTCTGGTTTCACTGCAATAGTAGTAAAATAGTAATATTAATAATAAAAAGAATAATAATAAGAAGAAAAAGAAGGAAAAAAAGAAGACGTAAGTGTTTTCCTATAATACAAGAAGCATAATCAAGCGAGGGCTCGTCCAACATATTGAGCCACATGTGTGATTGAGTCATTCCACAGTAAAATAAAGAAATGAAAAAAAAGATGTGATTTTTCACTTGATGAGGTAATCTCTAATATATTATTTTCATGACCGAGAGAAAAAGTGGAATTTATTGTTAGCAAATGATGGGCTAAAATGAAGCATTCACTTTCTAAGGAGACAATATTTATACTCTAGAGATCGTCCCCCTTATTCTCCCCCTACATTGCAATGAAATCAAACGACAAACATGAGTAAAAATTTAAACAACAAGCGATTTGTACTGGTTTGCTTCCTCGCCGAGAAACGCCACTGAGACGTTCTATAAAATATTTAATATTGCTTTATTTTTACACCAATCTTTAAATTTGCTGAAACATACATTTTATTAGAAATTTTGGCATTACATTTCCAATAGTTTCATTAGCAGCATCATATATGCATTGGGGGTCAGCCATGGCCTCCATTTAACGCGTAGATTTTATTGACATTTTCTTGGTAACAAACACTATTCAGGTATCACGAATTTTAAATTCCATAACTTAATATTTTAAATACATTTTATGAAACTATTTTGGCCGTGAAAAAATAGCGTATATACTACGGGAGAAAAATTATTTTTTCTTCTGTATAATTGTAGCCCTCGGCCTAAAGCCCTATGGTAAAAATTGCGAGTACACCTTAGGAACTAATGGTGGTAAAACAGCACGTATTTTCTCGCCCGTATTTTCACGCAAATTACCAAAAGTACTAAAATTTTCGAAAATTGTTACGACCTTATTTCAAAATCTATCTTTAAGGAACAGATTTCATTAAGGGAAAAATCTGTATCTTTATTTGTGTTGTGGGAAGACTTACCGAAAAATTTTTAACTTTTGGAATTTTCAAAATCAGGGTTTTAACGGAAAAATGATATCAAATTTTCTCTAAACGTCATTCACACTATCCAACAAAAATAATTAAAAACGATGGGGATTTTTTTGAAAATATCCCAGGGGCTTTATGAAAAGTACCCTCAAAAATTAAAATAATTGTTAATAATAAATTCAAAGCCTCGCGACATTAGCCAATTCGATTGGTATCACTTTTGAAGAAAATCGGGCGAACGGTTTAGCTGCTAGCGTTGTTCGCAGACGGAGAGACGTTTTGCCGTCATACGATATTTCAGTATCAAGGACCTACAAAGCATGGATCGCGGCTACGAAACGTGTTAGGTGATTTTTTCTTCTTCTAAATTTAGCAACTGGATTTATCCACTTTTTCGTTACCAGGGCCCGGCACTAAGTTTTTCTGTCGAAAAGTTTTCGTTTTCCGGAAGCATTACAATACTTTCTTTATACTTCGTAAGCAGTATCGAGAAAGTAAATAGTGATGCTACAAAACGGCACAGACTTTTTCGTATTAGTTAGTTTACTAACATTTTGGACTTGGCTAGCTTTTCGGTCTTCCCATCTATTCTCGCCAGCTTTCCATATATCGCTGACCAATGTGCATTTTTTTGAAACTTTCTTAATTTTACGGTTTTTTAATGGTAGAACCAAAATATTTCTGTAACAATATTACAAAATAGTAAAATCTCGTCCTATATGGAAATTTGAAGCCGTTGAAAAATTTGGAGCTGTTTTTAAGAAAAAAATCGTTTCAGCGTTACTGTAAGTGCTAAATTGGAAGTTCTTTGCTACAGAACACTATTGAGGCTTTAAGCAACTTCATTGGAAGTCGTTTGAAGCACTTGTACTCACAAATGCAATAATGCATAGAATTCGCTGGAAATGTGCGTATAAATGGCGTAAAAGATATTTCAAGAAGATACATTTGTGTAATTTTTTTAAGAAAAAATCAACCACAGAAGAATATGATTTTTATCTCATCTTATAGACTGAATTTTGCACTATGCGTACAAAACGTTTGAAGAAGAAATGAGGAGTCATTTTTTAGAAAATGGCGTTTGAGTGTGTTTAAGAAACCTAAGACATCATGTGAAGCACTTGTTTTAGAAAATTCGAAAAAAGAATTTTACGAATCCTGACTTATTGACACGTTTGCATTCCTGACAGAAAAATATTACCGTTTTGCCCTGGCCGGGGAACTCACCAGACATGAACCCCTGAGAGACATGTGGGAACTCACCAAACGGCCGATCGCCAAGCAAGTCCTCACCACCAAGAGCCAGTTAATATCAATTCTCAACAAAGAATGGCATCCCAACATTGAACTGCAACAAAATGCAAAACCCTGTATACACAGCGTGCCACGATGCTTTGAAGCTATATCTGCATCGACGGTTTGCGTCACTAAATACTAGTATTAATTTTACCTAAAAATAGTTTTACCTAAATATCTTATTGTTTTTATGATTTTAATAACATACCCTCATGAATAAAAAAATCTTCAAAATCAAAACCAAATAGTTTGTTTGAAATATAATAGTTTGTTTTGATTTTTTATTTATTTGGTCAAAAAAACAGTA
The DNA here is from genome assembly GCA_964035755.1 of Teleogryllus oceanicus. NCBI lineage: Eukaryota > Metazoa > Arthropoda > Insecta > Orthoptera > Gryllidae > Teleogryllus > Teleogryllus oceanicus. Next base: position 85,554,743 of record CAXIVR010000002.1, on the reverse strand, counting down.
AAAACTGTATATGACGTATGGAGGAAAAGAATATTTTTCCACGTTTTCTTGAGTACTAGAATCCATCCCAACATTTTAACGATAAATAGTTGAAAGTTAAAATAACAATAATAATAATAATAATAATAATAATAATAATAATAATAATTAGAAAAGCGGGAGATTATCAACATTTGAAAAACTAGACATTTTCTTTCCTGAATTAAACTAAAACCCAAAAATCTGAGCCTGCCCCTAATACTTTGGCCACCTACGTTAGGTTTTAGCCATTCAATAGCGATATTGCAATATATGTAGTTCATACATCGGTTATTGAAAAAGAAACATGCGTCTCTCTGCACATGCTTAGTATGAGCACTCGCTCCAAGGAGCGCTGCCGTGGATTTGTCGCCTGACATCTAGCGGCAAGTACTGGCTCCAATCCGTTCGGGAACCGATCGCTCGCCATCTGCTGCCAGCGCGAAGAACTGCGACCACTACGTTAATCTGCCTTGCTCGCACTGGAAGTGTTTTTAATGTGGAAGAAAACTAACTGATTCGAAATGAATTTGAACTTTACTAAACTAATTTGAATTTTATTTATATTTGTATGTGAGACATTGATCCATGTACGAATGCTGGCATAAGTGGTCTAATAATTATTGTTTACATAAGGCGATTGCATTGTTTAAAGAAAGTTTGCTTTAGTTGTTCAATATGGACTTTAGTTGAATTAACATTATATTAGTGAGATGTAGTTTTTGGTTATATTATTTGCCAACTTAATCTGGAGTCAAAATTCAGTAAAAGTTTTAATACATTTTGTTTTTGTGGGATCCATGGGACTGTGATATTTTTGTGAAGGGATGGGGCTTTGTAAAAGAATGTTACTGATTTTATTGTTGTTTTATTTTTCATTTAATGGACCAGTTTTCTCCATTTTGTTTAAATAATGTTGAATTTATTTTTACGAGTTTAATTGAATAGTTGGACTTATAGATTAATTTGTCGGCTGAGAATTGTTCTGTATATGTATGTGTGTATGGGCACAAGTGATGTTACTGTGAATATATGTGATATTTTTTTACGAATAGAAGTTTGTTGTGCCCTATGGATTTATGTTTGTGTATCAGCCCTGGGTGCCATACTCTGTCAAAGGCTTTGATACAAGGTATGTGTCTAATGTGTGTTTTTGTTTTGGAAAGCTAAATGGATGTCTCCAAAAGTCTGAGCAATTGATTTGAAGTAGATATATTGCTGGTGAAAACACTGCTTGTGTTGCGTTCTTCTGTGCTGATATTTCTAATTATCTCCAAAAGCTTTAAGATTTATAATTTAAATTTAATTTTAATATCCTAAATTAATTCTCAGATAAGAATTATTACTTTATCTGAGAATAGACTCGTCCAGAACGAATCTGGGATGAAAGAAATTTTATTCATTATTCATCTATCTTATCATTAATTTCAATAATTTATTATCTTTTAATTATTAATGTCAATTGTAGAGAAAATTTACAGTTCACTATGATTGCATTTAGTTTCTGAATAAGAGAAGATATTTATCTGTCAAAGAATAACATTTTAATCTGTCAAGCTGAGGGTGCTACTGTAAAGACATGAGGATTAATCATGTCTCAAATTTTCTACATTAGTTTCTGGTGGTAAAACATCTTCTTGGGAAAATATTTGTCAATGCCACTCTCTTAATAATTTATCTACATTGTTCTGATTAAAAACGTTTAAACCATTTTCATTTTTTCTAATCCAGACAGATGTCTACCTAGTAACGAGTCTCCATTTTCAGTGGACTGGTGCATTTTCATTTGCGGTTACCATTCTGTATCGTTGAAGCACATAATCTCTTCGCTCAATTTTAAAATGAACATGAAGCAGTGGGACTTGGGTAAATGCTGCAGAATTCCGACTCAAAACTCGCTTCTTTTTTTATTTATTTAATGTCATAAAACAGTTAAAACTGTGTACGAAGTGCTATGGAGAGAAGTGAATTCTGTGCATGTTCTAAAAATTCTGTGCACGTTCTGTGATCCCAACACTAAATCCTATACCACTTGAATTTCGAGTTAATTAAAAAAACGCTTCCATGTAATAGAATCTATTTTCAAGAATAAATCAGCAATACATTTTGAGCTCATATCCATTAAGGCCCTGCGTCAAGGAATAATACTTCCTGCCGCGATGACATGGAGACGATAATTTGAATAATTGTATTTCCCACTGAATTCTAGAAGACGTGCACAGAAAATGAAGATACATTTATGTCCAGAAGCAAAACAAGGGGACATCTCAGCATTTGCTCAATAGATCAGGGAAACTGGACGAAAAACCTGATCGAGATGGAGGTCATTGACCCAGAAGCTGCGATAAAATATTTGTTACATATTGTTCAGAATTATACAGTCAAAAGGTAAATAATACACAAATACTGTTAAATGTACATTTTGTGATGCCCAGTATAGTTCTAATTGTATAGAAACAGTTATGCAAATAGAAACGATTTCATTTTGGATTTAAACTTTCTATCGAATTTAATTCGTTTAATGTCATCTGGCAAATTGTTGTAAAGTAATGTACACTTATTGTATGTGAATGTTTGTAATGAGCTGTTGAAACTGTCACTTGATTTCTACGTCGAGTGTTATAGTAATAGATATCGGCATTTTCTGAAAATATATTCCCGCCCTTACGCAAGTCATTTTCGACAAAAACTACTGATTCATAAATCAACAGACAAGGTAATGGTAAAATTCCTAGTTTAATGAAGAGAGGATTATGAACATGAGTCACGTGGGTAGGATTTGGTTATTATTCGTACAATTCTTTTTTGTTATCTAAAAGTCTGGGAGCATAAGATGTATTTCCCCAGAATATTATGCCATATGAAAGAATTCTGAACGCGTAGCATAATGAACTTAATTTTGTGTTCAATTCATTTAAATGGACGTTCCATTTAAGGTTTGATTGAATTAAGAGACCAAAACATTTGATTTTCTCAGTCAATGGCATACCGTTTATTTTCATTGGAGTACAGAATTGTTTACTTGAAATGGCAAACAGCATTGAAACGGTTTTCTTTTCATTTATTATTAATTTGTTATTACGGAACCAATTTCAGAATCTGATAATGTACTATTTTCAGGTTCTTTATTGCAAATAATTTTATCATGCGCAAAGAGAACTGTTCTTCCGTTTTGAATCGTCGAGGGTATATCATTTACGTAAAGTAAGAACAGAATAGCCCAAAATCGATCCTTCTTAGTGGATAACGCCAGATTCCACGGATATCTTAATGATACCGTGCCGATGTTATCGGAAGGTAAATGAAAGGAAGGCTCTTATGATTCTCACTTTAGGCCACTTTCGTAACTGCTGCACCTCAACGCGGTCGTCGACGGGTTAATATTGCGTTTTACCACAAAATGTGCTGGTAGTGGAGGCCGCACATAAGCATTTATTTCCCCGCCGGCCAAGAAGTGCGTCTTCGTTCTGTCCGCTTTTTTCTTGTGTCACCAAATGAAGTACGTCGCAGATCCTCTAGCGACTCACAGCTTGGCCAATTGGTCATTTCGAAATTTAATAAAAAGAGCAAAATGACTCAGTGCGAAGCGAGCTGACTTCGCAGTCGAGAGGCCCGGTTTCGATTCCCGTGCCAGCTATCCCGACCGGGGTTTTCGTGGTTTCCCTGGATCATACAGGCGAATAGTGGGGTGGTTCAAAAACGCCACGATCACTTCATCATCATCATCATCATCATCATCATCCTAGCACCTCATATTTCATATTTCAAGGCTTAACAACCTTGTTTTACCAAGGGATACAGCTGAAAAGCTGATCCCCACAATGACACACGTTAATCCTTTTCCGGGATAGAACACGGCAGGGCGTCGGACGAGAGCGTGTAGCGTGATCAGAAATAGCCGTAACGTAAATGCAAATGATAATAATAACAATAACAATAATAATAGTAATAATAATAATAATAATAACAACAACAACAACGTCAACTTTTGATAAACGATATAATTAAAAAATTTTAAAAAGTAAATGTATCTTCATTTTGTCTCCCGAAAACAGACTCCAAATCGCACTCTTGCTATTTACTGAGCTAAATCACACAAATTTGTCATCGCAGGTCCCTACATAATTTATACCCATGAAGGCGGCCTTAATCCTTAATTCTTATAGAACTGATTGAGCTATATGAATATGTCGTAAATGCAATAAATAATAATGATCATAATATAACCGTGAGTAATACACAAATTTTTTTAAACTTTCACCGAAATGTTAGTGAAGGAAAGAGATTTCCTTCTGATTTAAATTTTTATTTAATGAAGGGAAGCCAGAATGGGCATAAATGATGAAAACATAATTTTTTACTTTTTTTAATCATTAATTATTTTGTAGTTGTCTCTGTTAAATAAGCCAAGTTTCGTCTTAATATGTTATCTCTAAGTATTTGGTCGAAGTTTTTTTAAATTTTGAAGTTTAAATTTCTCGGGACTTGGCGGTGATGTTCCCCCGCTGGATGGCGAGATCCGGCACCGAGCTACCGTCGGCTAGTGGGGTTTCCTCTTACCAGGACTTTCCCACCAGCGGGGCATCGCCCCAGCCGGGACAAGCTCTAAGCTCCCGACAGGTCTCCCGCAATATGTGGTAGTGTAGTGCGTATTAGTGTAGCGGTGTGCGGGTGGGAGGATAGGACAAGGGAACAAGGATAGATCGCCTGGGCGCCCAAGGCCCGTTTGTGGCAATTGCCCGGCATTCGCCTGGTGTTGATCGGAGAAATCACGGAAAACCACTGACTCGAACAAACCGGCCGCGAATTTCTCCTGCAGGACTGGTGATCGAATTCGACCTAGCTGAGACGCTAGTGTCGAAAATCCTGCCGCTATCAGGACTCGAACCTAGGACCTGCCGGTCAGAGGCGCTGCAGTGACATCCGTTGATGCACTGAGCTACCGCTAATGGTTTATATTTGGAGTTTATATAGAAGTGGGCGTGGCCGTTTCGACATGTCGTTGGTGTTTTTCAGCTTTCGTTGTGAGAAAAAGTTAATAGTTTGCTTTCTAGTGTTAGACACACGGTTTCTAGAAACAATTGAGGGTTGAATAGAATCAAAATATCAGTGTTATGTTGGCCCAGCATATGGACCAGGAATGCACTTAAAAAGTTAGAAGCCATTTCCCATAAGTTTAAAAATGTTCATTTTTAGGGAACATTTTCTAAAAAACTGCTAATAGGATGCTCAAATTTTAACTGAGTATGAAGCACAAAAGTTCACATACTTAAGCGGGGTGAATTTATAAAATGTTAAATACTTTAGACAATAATCGTATAAATGTTGGTATTTTGAAGAACAAAACCGATTACAATGGACAAAACATTATATAAAAAATAGCAATATTTTTAGAAAAAACCTTATTTCGTTAAAATACTTATAATGAATCAATACTTACATAAAATGTCAAGTCTGTGAATTAAGTAGTTTCTGAGAAAATGTTCCTTACATGAACATTGGCGAGATAGGCCATTCCGGCTCCTCTTAATAGAACAATTAAACGTTATGTATTTCAATACATGTAAGATCTCAAGTTTGTGTATTCTTGTAATATTTAAAGTAGTTTTATTTTATGATGGAGCGACTTCCGGAGTAATTAAGTAAATGCGGGAATTAAAAAGAAAATTGGAACCTTTCAATCGCATTATTATTATTATTATTATTATTATTACGTACATATACATATTATTACGGGACTCATTGTAGAAATCACGACCATTAATAAGTAGGATATGACTGGATCACAATTAATGTAAAGACATTAGTTTGCCAACGTTTCGAATATTTAATTCTTCATCAGAGCTAACAAAAAGCACAATCACAAGAAATATGACAACTTTTCTGAACAACAACATTAGAAATCACACAAAATGCTATGAAAGAAAATATATACATGAAGACATGAAGAAAAAACACTAACATACATGAAGAAAAATAAATAAACAAATAAAAATAAAAATTTAACAAATAAAACAAAAAAAAACAAATTCTACATTGTATATATAAAGCCAAGGTACAAGAACTTGGTACACACCTTTACTAATATTACAAACTGGTCAAACATCATGCCCTGCCCAATCTCCAAAATATTGCTGAAGCACAAGTCCATTGAAAAGTCAGACCAGGGCTACATGACCTGGAAAGAAAGCAAATGAAAAAAAAACAACCGTGTATTGTCAGGACCACGTGCTGAGCAACTCCATGCCGGAAACATGCGTATCCGGTTTCATTTACATTATTCATTTATTTATTTATTTTCCTTTTTTTATATCTTTTTTTTCTTTTTCTCCGACCATGTGTTACGGAAAAACAATTTTTAACAATTATTTGTATTACTAAATTATTAATAAACTGCTCAATAGATATCTAGAGTACGAGATAATGTATATAATATTACATTTATGTACTTGGTAAATGTGTGTTGATATTTTATTTTACTTACATACATAGGGTCAGTTTTCGTTGTATTATTTATTTATTTTAATTAATATGATACATCCGGCTGGAATTCGTCCATTTACACTTGGGCACTTAGAATTCCTCCAATACGGAGCCACCCATACGTGATCTTTGGAGATCTTGATGTATAGTGGCGTTTGATAAAACCAGGGAGCATTGCTTAATAATCTGAGACTTTTTGATTGAAATCTTTATTTTTGTTTGTTTATTTATTTATTTAGTCAAAAAAACATTCAAAAACTGTATGTGACGTATGGGGGAGAAGATCATACAATGTGGGGCTTGAGTTTCAGAGTCCTTCCAACTATTAACTATTAATAAAGGAAAGATGAAAGAAACACACAATAGTAATAATAATAATAACAGTAATAATAATAATAAACAAATTTATAAAAGGAGGGATTACATTTCAAAACTACATATTTTCGTTGTCAAATTATAGAAACTATTTAACGTGGTAAAGGAACAAACAGATTTGAATTTTCTGTATTGTTTACAAATAGAAACTCACCCTCAGCTCTACTACCACTACAAACAAAAGGAAAGTTCAACAAAACGTGCGCATAGTGAAGCTACATTTACGTTTAATCTTTGAATTATTTCTACATTTGAATGTGAGGCTGTTCCCCAGAGTTCAATTCCATATGTCCATGTTTCAAAATTGTTTTGTAAAGTAAGACATTATTTTCTAGACTTAAAGAAGATTTTCTCCCTATTAACCATGGCAGTTGCGTATATTTTAGTTCTGCTTCCTTTCTTTTAATTTGAAATATGTTTATTCCAGATTAACTTTGTCAATATTGTAGCGTCGTGTCGCTAAAAAAAGCGTGGGCACCGTGGCGCGGGGTGGCACCGGATGCGTAGACAAAGTGCTACGATCGCACGCTTTTCTGATAGGGCGTGCGCATCGTTAGGGCGAAGGCAATGGAAGCGGCGGGCAACGTCGCGAGGGCTATATAAGGGCCGTGAGAACAATAGCTCGTTCTTCTTTGTAATACTGGCAGAGGCAGCGTAGGTCGTCCGTGATAGGTGCGAGCGTGCTCGCGGCGAAGGAGCTGGCAGTTATTGTCGTGACTAGTGAGACATGTAGTCTCTGTCAGGGCAGGCGGTACCACACGGCTGAAACATTAGGTAGCATGTTGCGGTGGTAGCCGTTGTAACATCTCTCCTAGCAGTGGGCCTGGACAGTTAGTTAATTGTATACAGTGCATTGGTTATTTGTGACTAGGGTCAAAATTGTGAATAAATCTGCTGTTATTACATCCCACTCTCGTCCGTGTACTGATTACACCCGTATGACGCCACAATATGTAGTCCGAGATATGTAACGGCGATTACGTTTTCAATTAGTTTTCTATTTATTTCTATTCTTGTATTTATTGTTTTTCTTAGAGTAAATGTTATACATTTGGACTTTGTTTCATTCAGTCTTATTCTCCAGAGATTAAACCGATTAGTTAATATGCGCCAGATGATTTTTTCAATGTTCTTGTTGCCGTTTCTTGGTTTTCATGCGAAGCTAGCAGGGCTGTGTCATCTGCATATGTTGCAGTGATGACATCCGGTGACTGAGGTAAGTCAGAGGTGTACAGCGTGTACAGGACTGGTCCAAGGATGCTGCCCTGTCGTACTCCTGATAGTATTGGATGGAACGATGCTATTTCATCTCCGAATTTTGTTTAGAAAAATCGACCCAAGATGAAGGATCGAATTATGTTATAGAATGAATGAGGCAGACATTTCTTAATTTTATATAATAAGCATTGATATAATAAGCACTTTGTCAATGGCTTGCGTATAACTTTATATTATATTATTTTCATTTTGTCACCATGTTTGTTTATTGTATGCAAGTATTTTTTTTGTTGTTTTTTGTTTGTGTTATGCTATTCTAATAAGATGTAATTTTTCTTTCTCTAGTTGGACAACTGTATAAAAATAATATTTAAAAATAACCAGAACTAGATGGTTTCTTTACATGTCAACAATTTATGTACAATTGTATTTGCCGAATGTTCATGTAGAACAAATTGCAAATAAAGCAGATGTTAAAAAATCATCATAAGGTGATTCCGGTGATCCGTGTAAGACCATTAAGGAGTTTATATTTTACGAGCGCCCGTTATCTTCGTTAATTTATTGTAATATCACGATACATCAAACTTCACTTGGCGGCATGGTTTAACATTTTCTTAGATCTTATTGATCACAAACCCATGTTTAATAACGGAAATTTAAGCACCATTTTTTAGCAAACTCTCAAATAAAATAAAAATGATATGGGAGTTTCGTTCATCGTTAACAGAGAGAAGATATCCATTCTCAAAATGCGTATTTTCAGACATTTGTAACGTTTGTGATAGTTGTGAGGTGAAAAAATTAATGAACTTATCTTTATTTACAATCCACATTGCAGTAGTTTACGTAGGATAATGTCCATTTTAAATTCGAAAAACTGTTCACCTATTCACTATTGTCATATGATTACTTCTGAAATGTGAGATCTATATTTCCTTCCGTTGGGAAAATAAAGATTATAAACAACTCAACATGAGTAGAAAAGGAATATTTAAAAGCCGATTTAATCTTCCATTGTTCATAGAAAATTGACCTGACGCGAAATGCCAATTCATTCTGCGCAAAAAGAACAATTATTACTTACCCAAATACCTTGAGAATGACGTTCTTTTTATTTCCATTTGAATAATAACTGATGTTCGTAAACATCCAACCGACCATGCCAATTCATCAAGGCTCACGCACTATTCCACGTTGAAGGACAACTTTTTACAAACGTCTGTCGAACACTCATAAACACGTACAGGAGAGAGAGAGAGAGAGAGAGAGAGAGAGAGAGACAGACAGACAGACAGACAGACAGACAGAGATAGAGAGATAGAGAGAGAGGGAAAGATAGAGACAGAGAGAGGGGGAGACAGAGAGAGACAGAGAGAAAGAGAGAGAGGGAGTGATAGAGAGAGACAGAGAGAGAGGGAGACACAGAGTAGATAGATAGATAGATAGATAGATAGATAGATAGATAGAGAGAGAGAGAGAGGCGGGGTCGAGTAGAGAGAATAATGTCAATGGAATAGCACGCTCGACGATAATTCTGCGTATTGGATGAACTCACATTTTCTTTTTTCCGAATATGTGAATTCCGAAATAGGAATGTGAGTTATCATGGAAATATCGTGGTTAATTTCGTAACAAAAGCCCGATTAACAAATGTAACTTGTTTAATTGTTGTTTTCCGAGAACAAGCATTATTCGTTGTTTACGCATCATTTATTGCCGCAAATTCAATAGTATGATAATGACAATAATGGAAACGTTTTTCTAACACTATTGACTGAATGACATGAATTTTAGACAACTAAGTCGAAACCAGGAAATTATTTCCAAAACGTGAAGTTTCCTGATGAAATTCGAGAAGGTGACAGCGCTATCTTCGAACCGACAACGAGGAGCGGTTGCCACATCAGCCGCATTCAGGTCAGCTCCGCAACTGCGAGGCTCAGCCCCAGAAATGGCCATGATTTGTTCCCATCCCGCCAGCGTCGACAGCCGCGCGCCGCTGGTGAAGCAATGAACACCCACGCCACCGCACACTGGTTCAATCCGGCCTAAAACCTGGTCATAATTGCAAAGACCAGGGGATTTGCGTAAAAATAGGTATCAACGGGTTTTTGAGATCACTGAATTTGGATATCAGAATGACATACCAAATTTCAAATGGTAGCATAAAAATGGCGGATCGACTCATTTAAAAACAAACAAAAATGCATAAAAAATATACATATGGGGTTCTGGAGACCAGTTATTTTGAATATCGTAATGAAATTTCAACATTCAAAATGGCGGTTTCGAAAATGCTAACTGACTCATAAAAATACACCCGATATGTGTAGAAATATGAATACAATGGTTCTCGCGGTAGCGGGTCAATACTTTTATCATTCCTGAAATTTATATCAGTAATTTTCATATTAAAAGTAAGTATCAGAAGGAGAAACCGAACAAATTTACAGAGAAAATAATTTCCTGTTTCGTCGAAGACACTTCTGGGAATCTAGTGTTTAATCGTCCAATGCGGCATTGCAGTAAATTGGCTATAAAACAAAAAAGTGCAGATATGTGCAGCTAAATGTGTGTTATACTGATTAAGGGCATTCTACTGGATAAATAAAAAAATATTGAGGTAGGAATACGCAGGGCAAAAAGTATAATCCACAATATAAATGACTAATATTGTTACGCTCCATAGGTTAGAGTTCAGCCGTGTTATATATAAAATTATTAGACACTTTTTCTTAAGAATATACTTAACTTATAGTCAAAAGAATCTTCTGTTCGGAAATATGAAAATAATCCACAAATAACATTTTTTAACATGGTTTTTAATTTCACAAATATAGTCGATAAGAATCAATGAATTCGAGTGTTTCGAGCCACAGTAAATTTACGAGACCGGAAGACAAAAATGAAATAACGTTTAGGAGCTGAAGTAGTGTGCTCCAATGTCTTCGGAACGAGATTTGCTAAATCAGAATTCCGAACACGCACTTTGAATTTTGCCATTATGGCCAGGTTTTTGGCCCGATCGAACCACTGTGAGCCGCAACGAGGAAGGCAAAACCGAGCGCTGACGCCGTCTTGTCGACCCGCGCTTGTTACGCGGGCTACTCACCGCTCGCGTCCTCTGCGCCTCCGCACTCCGCCACACTCCTCCACCCCCCACCCCACCCCCCGCGTCGCCGCCACGGGCTTCACCGGGAGAGGTGGCTCAGGGCATCTACTGATGTTACTGCAGTGCCTCTGACCTGGCGGTCCTAGAGTTCGAGTCCTAACGGTGGTAGGATTTTCGACACTATCTTGTCAGTTAGGTCCAATTCAGCCAATGTTTGGTAAAGAATTCTAGCGGCCGCCTGCTCTGATCGATAGTTTTCCGAGGTTTCTTCAACATTACGCGAATGCCGGAGCAGTACCCTAAAAAACGGGCCACGGAACGCGCGCGATGTTCCTTCCTCTTCCTTGTCCTATTTTTATCCCTTTCATACACACATTTACACTTACATGAACTTCACTACCCCATTTGTCGGGTGAACAGAGCGTGTACCGGCTGGGGCGATGCACCATTCGTGGGAGATACTTGGTTGGGGAAATCCCCGCTACCCGAAGGTAGGCCGTTGACGCGTCCGGATCACAAATCAATAAAAAAAACCTCGCGCTTACCAATAAAGAAAATGCTACGCATGTCTAAGACCATCTGGTCCCTGAGCGCTTCGAGTAATTGTCGACTAGCGGCGCCAGCTACCGAGACCATATTCTCCGCCCCGCTGCGCTTCGTCTTGGATAGACCCCGTCGTCCCATTACGTCGTGGCAAGACGCATTCCACTGATCCGCTCCGTCTCTAATCCATCCCACTCTGCCTCGCTCCAACTCTCTCTGTACAGCCCCGCCCCGTCACCATCTTCATTCCCTCATGCTCAGACTCGCTCTAGCTCGTCCACAAACAGAATCCTCCTCCTGTATTCTCTCCTCGTTTCACCCCTCCTCCCCCCTTCTCTTCCCCGCCACGACACGACACCCGTCCCACCGCCCCTTCCCGCCTCGTCCCATTCCATCCCGTTCTGTACCGTCCCGTCGCGCACCCTTCACATCCCATTACGTCATCCCCGTCATCCCATTATTTATTTATTTATTTATTTATTTTACGTAAAAAAACAGTTAAAAACTGCGTATGACGTTCTATGGGGAAAAGTGAATTGTGTGCACATTTTCAAAATTCTGTGATCCCTACACTAAGTCATATACTACCTAAATTTTGAATTTTGAAAAAGGGTAAAAACAACTATGTAATAAAATCTATTTCTCAAAAATAAATACAATAAAGGGAGAAAAAACAATCAAAAATTCCCATGTAATAACCTATTTCTCATGATAAATAAGCAATAAATTTTGGCTCTTATTACTTCCTGCCGCGACAACATGGAAACGATAATTTGAATAATTGTATTTCCCACTGAATTCTAGAAGACGTGCACAGAAAATGAAGTTACATTTATATCCAGAAGCAAAACAAGGGGCCATCTCAGCATTTGCTCAATGGATCAGGGAAACTGGACGAAAAACCTGATCGAGTCCCGCGTCACCCCGCCACACCCAGTCCCGGCCCGTCCCACCATGCTCCGCCCCGACCAGCGCGTCGGTCTGGCAGGCCACGTTCCGTTCCATCCCAACACGCGTCGCCATGCCCCGTCCAGTTCCCGGCCCGCTCCGCCCCGCCCCACTGCTCGCCGCGTGAGGCGCTGCGGATGACGCAACGGCAGCGCTTCCGAGCGTGAGCTCAGCGCGTGACGCGACGCGACGCCGCACCGCACGCGCACTCACGCACGCACGCACGATCCGTGCCGGAGCTTGATTCCGGGCGCGTCAACTGCTTCGGTCATTGGTCCCGCTAGTGTAGTGCATGTGTCCCCGCTGGATGGCGAGATCCGGCGCCGACCTACCGTCGGCTAGTGGGGTTTCCCCCTAACCAGGTCTCTCCCACCAGCGGGGCACCGCCCAGCCGGGACAAGCTCTAAGCTCTCGACCGGTCTCCCGGAATATGTGGTAGTGTAGGGCATGTTAGTGTAAGTGTGTGTGTAAGGGGGAGAGGATAGGACAAGGAAGAGGAAGGAAAGATCGCGGGCGATCCTTTGGCCCGTTTGGTAGAAACCTGCTCCGGCATTCGCCTGATGTTGATTGGAGAAACACGTAAAACTCACTGATCAGAGCAGCCGGCCGTTAAGAATTCCTCTTCCAGACAGCGATCGAATTCGACCCAGCTGAAAAGCTAGTGTCGAAAATCCTGCCGCCGTCAGGACTCGAACCTAGGACCTCCCAGCCAGAGGCGCTGCAGTGACATCAGTTGATGCACTGATCTACCGCTCCAGGTAAGATGCCGTTGAAGTAGGGACACACGACGTTCAAACCGACTTCTTTAAAAACGTTCTTACCACTGGTGAATTCTTTGATACACCGCGTATACCGCCTGTATACCTAGTAATTCGAAGTGTATGATAAATGTTTCATAAATTCTGGTGATGCTCTAACAAGTTATTGAGATTTTGAAAGCTTTCAAACAGATGCGAAAAAATAACTCTTTTGCTACCGAGAACCAGTCAGTCTTCCGCATCCGTAAGGGCTATGAAGTGCGATAGTGTGAGAAGTTTCAAACAGTTCTTAATGTGGTCCAGAGAATTCGCTAGCGCTGGCGAAGGCACCGCGTCCCAGTCGCGATAACCTAGGACTCCTCATGTGTCAAGAGCGGGGAAAGGGGAGTATGCGAGGCTGGATGGTCGTTAGGCACCCGAAAATATTGTGGTGAACAGTTCTTCTGTGGTCGTTCGTAAGTTACGCTTCTCTCTAGTTTTTGTGAAAATGGAGTGTGTTAATGAACCGAAAGTTAGTTGTTTGTGTAATTGTCTTATAGAATAATTATGAAGAACGGAATTTCATAGTATTGGGAATTCAGAAAAGCTCAAAATAAAAGACAATACTAGAGGTAGCTTCCATAAAGTTCGGTGTTAGAAATAATGTTCAGGATCGCCACTGGTTCTTACGGAATATTACGTAATAGTTTTACCAGTATGCACAGTCTCGCCTCCTTTTTGAAAGTGCACAGATGTCGGCCGCAGCTTTATCTGGCCAGGTTTCGTGATTAAAGTAACAATTTTCATCTTAACAGGAATATAAAAATGTTCTCGAACAGGTTTACGAATACAATCGTTGATGATACGGGGAACTGCCGTACGCAGCCGTCGGTTCAGAGTTTAAGACAATCATAAGCCACCGCGGGCACGGAATTGTCATCCAGTCGTTCGTGATTATCCGGACGGGTAAAACGGAACAGATAAAACCGCCACCTCGTACAAAAGTTTAAGAACCCCTTTATATTGCTCTAACTAAGTTCAGTACACCCAACATCTGTTATATGTCTGTTGCACCCTGTGTTAGGCCCATGATTGCTTGCAAACATTTTTCCACGTTAAGTAATCAAAAAAACGTGTTTCAAAGTGAGTTCACTTACATCAACTTGTTCACAATATTCAAACAATACATTTTAAGTGTCATTCTGTGATTGAAACTGTCTTGTCTTTTCAATGCTACCTTGTGTTTTACTGCCTTGTCTTTTTAATGCCAATCCCTTATTACGTCAATACACTCGTATAGTACGGACTTCTAAAATGATCAATGCGACATAAAATATCTAAGACAAGCAAAAAATTGAATTTATAATATATGTGAACGTTTTAAGCATTTTAGTAGTTTCGTCCTCTATTGTTAACATGACGAAACTATATTCATTTCATTTTTAAAAAATTATAACTTTTTCACACTCATTCTAGCTACCCTTGATTCATACTTTTCCGCTTGTTTTTGTTTACACGTTCCTTTCGATAATTGTTCAACATGCATACTTACTTTCTACTTGCACAAGGAATGCAATGTACCATCTGAGTCGACAAAAGTAACATTAGCAAATTAGAACTGCTGAGTGAGTGGAAACTATTGCGATGTAGGACTGGCTGCTTGAACATGAACACTTGTGTAATCTCGCAAGAATAGAAACATGGTAAATTTTGTACATTTTTGGTGGTTGAGTAGCTATTAGCTATTTAGTAATACTTAAAAAATATAAACGAGTAACTTATTAAGGTAAGTCACAAACACATCTCTATAATAATCACATTAGTGCGTGAAATTATGCACGTTATGCATCTACACACTCCCGAGGACACAAATATACATCACTTCGAAGTCATCCTCAGTTGAGTACCAAGAAGAGATTTTTGGTGGAGTTAATGTTATGAAAATTCACACTATTTCAAGTTTAGAATTATTATTGTTGTTGATTTTATTATTATTAATATTATTACTACACATCTTTAAGTTGTAAAAAGTACAACAATTACCTCAATTGCTTTTCAATAATCTGTAATAATTTTGTAATACTGGTGTTTTGGAATTATTTAAAATATCAAGAGGAATTTTATTTCTTCAATTCAAATCAATTTTTGATTCCTACGAATCGTCTCTTACTTCAGAACTTCTAGTACCACTTGTGACTTCATTGAGTCATTTCATTTCAAAATTCGTATTGGCCACAAAATCTCACAGTTTCAAAACGCGACTTTGCGTGCACTGTTTTTGTGTAGTGATCACAAAAACAATCAAATAATAATTATAAAAAAAACGTCTAGAAAGTCGATTTTTCTTTTCTTTTAAGACCCATGTCCCTCATGCACTTTGCTTTGAAAGACTTAAATAAATTGATATGTGAAAATTAACACAGGTTCTATTTATTATTATTCTAACTTTTTCCAAAAATTAAATTTCGACACCGAAGTCGTATCCGTAGTTCGTAACATTGATTTCACGTAACTGTACGCAGCCTCGGTCAATTGTGCTCTAAAATTAGATCGTTTGGATCTTCCATCACACAAATTCGCTGATCGTTTCTTTGGTGATGAAAAACTTGAAAATTCCGTAAAAAATATAACCATGCTTCTTTCGCGTTCCTTTGTGAAACAGAAAAAAAACTTTGTAATATGATTTTCTAAACTGCGGGTTTCAAATTCTCATAAAAACATTATGGCATTAACCAGAATGTTGACCACTTTCTGACTCTACTAACAATAAGTAATAGTCGCAATGTGCTAACAGTTCATATATTTGCTTTGTGCTCACTTCGTGCCCTGTTGAAAAACAAGGGTTTACAAATAACCATTGTACATTGTTGCTTTCACAAAGTTGCTTCTATTCCACATCAATATTCTTCTGTGTCTGGTATAAACAATACAGTTAATAATGGTCTGCAAAAGTGAAATTTTCGTTATGTAGATTTAAATAATATTCATATAGTACAACTGTGATATGGGAAATTTTTTTTAATTTATCAAATTATAATAATAAAATAGAAATAGTAATAATAATAAATGAATTTGAAATATAAATAATCACAGAATGATACCAGCATACTAAGTGATTGCAAGTGAACATTGAAAAAATTATTAATTGCTCTATTTCTTATTAAATTATGATTTAGAATTGACTACCTAAATCATTATCTAAAGCAGATTCACCGTGGTGCCCTTGGATTCAACATATCAACATTTGCTGTTGCGATGTTTCCTGAAGTCTTTGGTATTTTCTTATCTGCTGCACCAAATAAGGTATGCTTTGGGTCGGACTTCCTGGTGTAGCAGGTTATTGCAAGAAACACCAACGTAAACCGAGCAACAAATATAGAAATGACTTAACTAGAAATCAAAGCACGCCTAGTAGCGACAACATGATTGTTAAAAACACAATAAACCTGATCAGGTAACGAAATTGTTACTCCCGGCCTACTGAACACGGATCACTTATTAATCTTTTGAGACTATTCCAGAAATTCTAAATTAAATATTCAGGCTAAATTAATTTTCAACTTTCTTATGTGAACTAATTTATTAATGCTTTAAATAATACCGGCAGAGGTGGCTCAGTGCATCAACTGATGTCACTGCAGTGACTCTGACCGGGAGGTTGTAGGCCCGAAGGCGGCATAATTTATTGACACTAGCTTTAAATAGTCTAACCATCGCCGTCAGGAGTAATTCAGCGCCAGCTGCCCCGGATCAGTTTCCGCGGCTTCTTCGATCAACACCAAATGAGCAAAAAATCTACCAACAACACGACCGTCCGATCTCTTCCTTCGCTTCAGCCACCCTGTTGTACAAAATGTAAGCACTGCACTAGCACACATGCCGGGAGAGCGGTCGGCGACCTAGAACTTGGGCGGTGCTCCGCTAGTGGGAGATACCTGGTTGAAGAAAATCCCCCTAGTCGATGGTAGGTCGGCGCCGGTTCTCGCCATCCAGCGGCGGAAGATCACCGCCAACGGCTGATGATAAACATGCACTACACTTACGGGACCAACGACCTCATTAGCTGAACGCCCCGAAATCTGCTTTCTAAACAATCTCTTAACAATAATATTTGCCAAATGAATATATTTAACTTGAAATATTTGATTCTCTCGCAAACAACTTCTTGCATTGCAGAATTAAAAAGTGTGCTCAACTCATCTGCGCGTAGACCAGGTCTCCAAAAAATATCATACTTACGGTCATTTTCATGACCCTCCCTTATCTTTCCCGTTCTGCTTCACAGCATTCCTGATAGACCATATAAAAATAGGAAATTCAATGGTTCTAATATCTATATCATGAAAGAGTATTGGGTTTCAAAGCAAGCGGAGCTATGGAATGTAATCATGGAAACGAGAAATGTATGAATCACAACTAAAAATAGGAGTCACTGTAGCGTGTGGTCGAAAATTGTTGCTGGTCGCTTGTTCCGTTTATGGTTACATTTTTTTCAGATGCAAGAAACATACAATATAATATATCTTAATGTTCTGATTTATGTATGAGCAAGTGCCCTTACGTGTTGGTCAAGCGATAAAAGTATTTATTTTTACAGTAAACAACGGGGAATGGATGGAATGTGAAGATGGCGTCGGAGCAAGATGGACAACAGAGATGCTCAGCTATTAGATAGATTTGGTTTATTTAGCCTTTTCGTGTATTAGTTATACAAAATACATATTTACATACATTGTTTATATACAGATTATTAACTATTTACAAAAGTAATTTTCTACTTTGATATATTCGCCTGTTGCCAACCTTGCTATATTATTAACGTACATATTAAATTATTTTCTCAGAGTATTACAGTTATTAATAAGGTCGTCATAATGAAACGAATGTCTTTGAATATTTTAATTACGACGGCTTCAAAGTAATTTTTATTTCTTTTTGTAATATATTAAACACTAATCAGCAGGTAAACACTGCAGCTGTTCGATCCAATAATAGGGCCTTATATTTCTTTGTTTTTTATGCGACGTAAACGTCGAATGTCGTGTAAAAGTTTGCATTGAACGTATATAATGAATGGACGTAGTTTTACAATATTTGCAATTTTATAAGAGTTCAAGCGCATATATACACAGTTATGTTTTAAAATTATCGTTAATACTCCTTATAGTATTTGATGCTAAAAATAGTACACAGCTTTATAAACGGAGATATGTTTAACAATATGATATGAATAATGACAAAGTTAATGTTACTACAATGCACCGTCGGAGATATCTTTTTTGAATTCCTGAATTATAAACGACCTTTTTCGTTTATAAAAAGAGTTGTTTTAAGGCACAGATTATGTCGTGTTTGCCGTTTAATGCATGAATAATTGCGTCATCACACATTCAGACAATCGCAGCGAGAGAATAGGCGGGGTGGGAGGGTGGCGTTCACCAGAAAAGCCGACTACTACACATTTTTTTACCACAGTTGTGAAATACCCGTGACGCCGCACTAAAGTTGTTCTCAAAAATTAACTTTTTTAAAAATTATTTATTCAAGGTCGCCTTATAAACAGCTAGGTCATTGGCGCCCACAGCAAAACATGCATTACATCACACACTAGCTACACATTTCAAGGGATACAAGCACTAACACAACCCAAATCAGATACACACATGAAAGGAGAACAAATATCACACAGAGACAATCTCAGAGAGCCAGGTAACAGAAGTGATAGCACAATGGCAAATCTTCTCCCAAATGGATACTGAAGCTAAGTGGCACACTCCCTGACTTTAAAAACTAGCACCTTACTTCCGTTAAGATGCTTTGGGACTTGAACTAAAAAATGCTACTTCCTAATTATAAAGAAGGAGAATAATATCGAGGGAATTTCCCATCACTTCCATTAATTTTAGCAGAAGACATCAAGTGGTTATAACCAGACTCGTATAGACATTTTAACTCAGTCACAGCTACTCAATTAGTGAACACCTGACCTTACCCAAATTGTGACCTCTGCCTACGAAGGCATAGTGATGGCGACTGTGAGAACGTAACCTAACATCAATGATAATCTCTATCAAGAAGATCAATGCATATCCTGTCAAAGAGAACTTATGAACCTCCAAGATTGAACTTGACAAATATACTTTATACAAAGAATAACATATAACACCCGTTTAGAATATTACTTTATTGCTTTCAAATAAATTTGAAAACTCTCTTAACGTGTCCTGTTTTAAAAACATGTACTCATGCAATAAAGAGTAACATTGTAAACTAGTTGCATGTAATCCTATTCTGCGATGTTTTTATACAATGATTATTGTATTTTTCGATCAAATACATTGATATTATATTTTACTGTCCGCTGCAAACAATATTAAATTCTCAATATTAATATATTTCACTATCTACTCATAATCGTTATTCTGTATACTAGCCAACACATTATTACACAACTAATGTAATAAATGAGATGGTGAGATTTTGTCATTGTTAGTGTACTATTTTGTAGTGTATTAACGTCTATTCATAAATAGGCTTACTCAAACTGCGATAAAGAGGAGGAATTGGTGTAGGAACTTAGAGAGGGGGCAAAGATAGAGCTTGGGAAGATAGTAGAAGCAACTCGTCTTGCGAATGAAGCACTTTCTAGCTTCCGGCGAGGGAGCTCCCTCGTCCCTCGTTTGCTCACATCCGTGAACCCGTGAGCGGGGCGAGGGAAGATAACTGGCTGGGAAAAGGCGACTTGAGTTCCGCCTTTATCTCGCCCTAGCCCTTAGCAGCGGAAATACACAGGTTGCAGTTTTGTTATTCACACGTTTCTTACATTTTCACATGAAAGCAAAGAACTGCTTTCGAAAACATGTGCTACAACGCGTTGCCGTGATTGGAAAAGAAGGGGAGTAACGAACAAAATTGATTAACTCAACGATTAGTGCTTTTGGTATTCAATATACCGACAGAGAAGTATTCTAGTTTATCCTTACCCGACAGTCGTTCTAGGTTTTCCTTATCATTTTGTTTCCATCTCTAATGAATTTACGTAAGTCTATACTGATATGTCAGATCAGATCGCACAACTTTCAAAACCTGTTCTGAGATAAATAATATTAATAAACGACATTTTAATCATGTTTCCATTTTCTGAGAAGCATGTCGCCAATTTGTATAGCTACATGTTGTATGATACCGCATCTCCGCACTTTGTCCTTGTTATGATTTCTGGAATGGAAGCGCACTGCCTTCATAGCATTAAAAATGTGCGTGTACGTTGACTTCCAACGTTTTAAGACTCACAAATAATACTATTATATATATATATATATATATATATGATATACATATATATAAAGAGATGGAGAGAGGAACTATATTTTGATCCCAACATATTTGATAAGACATAAACACTTGATTTTACAGGAGAGCAAAAGCAACGTCTAAATCAATTAAATCAGGGATTAATGATATTCATACCAAGATGATATTCCAACAAAACCATTTTGTATAGGTTTTTGATTGAATATCATTAATTCCTTATTTATGGCATTAGTTTAAAGTAGTTTTTTGCTCCCCTGTAAAACTAAGTCTTTTGACTTATTTGCTTATTCACCGGGGTCGAAGATATAGTAATAATATATAACTATATTATAGTAATCGTGTAACGTCCGTCCGTCAGTCTCTCGCTCATGGATAGACCACTTCCTGTCCACCAATCGGGATAAAGAAAGTGTCACTCGATGCGTGTCAGTATCCTAGTGGAAAACTGATCAGTTTTATGGATTCATCCAGAAAATTCCAAGAAATTTCTAATTTTAAATTCGAAAAAATTAAAACACGTATTTTCACTAAATAATGTATGCACTATTCAGTAATAGATTGATTGATAGATTTTTTCTTGTTTCCGGGCGCGTCAACTGCTTTGGTCATTAGTCCCGTTAGTGTAGTGCATTTTTTCCGGGAGATGGCGGTTATCTTCCCCCGCTGGATGAGCGAGATCCGGCGCGACCACTGTCACGAGTACTTCAACAGACTTTCCAAACAGCTGGCATGTTCGCGCCAGGAATGTCTGGCCCGACCGATCTCACAGAATATGTGTGGCGTAGCGGCGTTAGTGTAAGTGTTCGTGGAAGAGGAAAGGATAGGTCGAGGAAGAGGAAGGAAAGATCGCGCGGTCAGTAATGCCTGAATGTCTGCTCCGCATTCGCCAGTTACTGATGGAAACCACGAAAACTACCGATCGGCAATCGGCTCTGAAATTCCGATCCAGCTAAGATCGAATCTGACCCAGTTGAAAAGCCGGCTGTCGAAATTCCACTACGTCGTAATTTGAAACCAAGGACCTCCCAGTTAGAGGCGTTGCAGTGATATCAGTTGACGCACTGAGCTACCGCTCCCGGTTTCAGAAATATATATTTTTATATTTAATTTATGGGAGTAGGAGGTGACAGCAATAGTTTTGTCCGGGGTGACACCAACTGAAGCTACGTCACTGTGAACTTGCGTAGGGTGTATAAAAATTGTCAACATGATAGTAGCTGCCACCGTATATGGCAGGACTAGCTGGTTCTAGGTATACTTCATCAACTTCATACAATGTCACGTTATAAAACTTAATGATACATCTGCAAATGCGCCGTGCCAAGTTTCAATTTCTGGTGATATCCAAGTACAAAAGCTATCCGGAATATTCTGGCTTTTCGATGAATCAACATGGAAATAGCGCAAGATGAAGAGGTTAGCGAGATAAGCTTTTATGTCATACTTTGTTTAGTTTTCTGAATGCGTGTTTGCATTCAGAATGAATGAATTAATGTTGCATGAATTAATGTTGGGTTAGTTGTGCGGTAAAATAAACTTTCAGTCTATGTCTTGTTTGAGAAATCATTTTACTCTCTCAGAGCTGAGTTAATCTAAATGTTCATCAGAACCACAACAGTGAAGTTAAAAGAGCCACGGCATGTTGTGACAGAGTGCAAATAAATTTAATATAATAATTTTAGTTATATAAATTTTTAGTTAATAATAAAAAGTTAATTGTCAATTGTTCAACGGTAAAACTTTTGATATTTTGTAATTAAACATAAGAAATTTACACAAAAATTGAGTTGGACGCACTTTTATTTCACTGCGATTTAAAGTGTTTAAATAATTTCTTAACAATACTTTAAACAACATTAATACAATTTCTGATCCCAAATGAAAGTTTATATTATTTAATGTGACTGTTTACTGGAGCAGAGTGTTTCCGCGGAGTTTAAGTGCCGTTCAAAGGCGCACATTACGTTCATTCACATAAAAACAATTTTGATGGGAGTTAAAACTAAAAGGGTTGATAATTTTAAAAGTACTACTCGTAGATTATTTAAGCTTAACTAATGATTGGAAAAACAAAGTGCTATAACTGAAAATGAGTATCCCGTTTTTCCTCCGTTTATGATTAAGAAGTTAATCGCCTCACTTTGGCGAACGATGCATAGTGTGTGTCTCCTCTGCTATCGGGCCAGTGGCATCGCCCAGTGAAGGCACTTGCCAGGCTTCGTGCTGCGCGCCTTCTCGAGATAGTGGGTCGGGCGGAGTGGAGTGTCTTGGCGAGCGAAGTGCCATGCGCGACCGCGCCGGATACCCGAGTGCCGGCTGAGGCGGGGGCCGGGGGACGGGCACGGGGCAGGGGGCCGGGTGGTGGCCGGTGCCCGTCCCGGACTCCGCACCGCACTCGACGCCCGCCCGCCCGACCGCTCGGACCGCCCGCCCGCCCACCCGCCGTCACCGCCGCTCGTCCACAGGAGCAACATGCCGAACTGCCCCAAGTGTCAGAAGCCCGTGTACTTCGGTGAGTCGAGGCGCGTGGCTTGATTCTGCGCCTGCGCGTTTTGGACGTGCAGCGAAGCAGGTGCCTCTTTGGCGCGGTGGCTTTGCTCGTGGCAGTTGAACTATCACGCGAGATGCACCTGCTTTACAGTTCGATGTGCTTTCGGAGCCGATACGCGGTGTGCGCAAACAAAAAGCGCTCGAAATTGATACCTTTTCCATATATAGTTTTAATTATCTGGTGAATATAACCGGAATGTTATTTAGTTTTTGTTATGGTTATTAATAATAATAACATATATTTAATGAATAATATTTATCTCAACCGTTTTACAAAGATAAATATACGTGTTTTTCTTAATGCACGCAACGATCGATGAATTAGTTATACAAACATTTAACTTAAAACTAATATCTGTCTACTTACATAGTATTTTTTATATGTTTTACAACATTTACTTTTAACATTTCCATAATACACGTTTTTGTGAACATACAAAATAAAAAACCTAGCTTTAAATCATACAATAGGTGAAGAATTACAGAGATGCAATAGGTTACTTGCCTTGATGAAGATTCTTACGTGTTTTTGTTTATATGAAAAACTCTACAAATTGTGAGGTTCAAATGTGTATGTAGGTATCTATAATTACTGATGATAGTGATATCTCTATTACTCAATTAACAAAACATTATTCCTGTTCACTTCTAAAAGATTATAAATGTTTCAATGTGTAGCAATGTTGATTCTGAAGATTAATCATATAAATGCTAAAAATGTGAATAATTGTCAAACAAAATGAACGTCGCCATTTCTCTTTTATTAAATGCCTGCAAATTTATAAAGAATTAACAATCGTAGACTAATATGATTGAGAAGAAATAAAAGAGGTCATCTTGGGTTGTTTCGCACATATTTTCACAAGATAGCTGGCTTGAATGGCTGGCCGCCGTTCGCTGGCCCGCCAAATACAGAACGATATAACAAAAATTATAAATAAATATACAATAAGATGAAAATTTCACTATAACTATGGCTACAGATTGTCAAAACAGAAACCTCTTTGTTGGAGACGAAGCTAGCTAATCTTATCTGGTTAAGACAATAGCCTTACATAAACTCAACTACCCTCTGTTCTTCTTCATAAAATCAAACTCCTAACAAGATGGCATTCCGGGAGTATATTTTCATTCAGTTAGTTGGTTAACTGTATTTTCAACGAAGATATTCCAAGGAATTTCTAAAAATAGTAAAACTCAATCAAGAGAAGTTTGATTATTTTCTATTTTTTCCAGGAACATATTTTTCTTTAGGTGAGATTATAATTTCTAGACATTCAAATCACAAGAAAACCACATAAAAATCAATGCAAATAAAAATTCGTCTTTTATTCGAAATTCAATTCATCAAAATTATTAAAATCAATTACAAAACAAGTACGCCAATTTCAATATAATTTTGAAGATGATGTTAGTGTTCTCCAAAAAAAATCAAGACAGCTTTTTCGTATACACGTACGTTTTAAATAGAAACTTCTGTTTTATGTTCCAAACTTCTTTAAAAGTTGTTGTTTTGTTACCTTTGATCAATATTTTTGTCAACCAACTGTACTTTTACGGAAAGAGTTAGTTGTAATCCCTTTTGCATGTCAACGACAAATGCCATCCGAATTCATTTAAGAAATAACGGTTTTAATTTTTCAATAATTAGGAGGTGAAAAAAAAGGTTCTACTTACCAAATTTGAAAATTCCAGCTTTAAAATTCTGGGTAAATCAGACTTTAATTTTCGTGTTCAAATTCGAGATACTGAGGTTGGATAGCTAATTTTTGTGTATTAAAATGTACCTTCAATCGTCTGTTAAGTTCACTGTTGCTTCAGATGATTCTGTGTTATGTGCTTAGTTGACAATTTGCCACGTTCACGTATCATGTTGCATCTACGAGTGTTGTGGCAACAGCGCGCTGCGAAACTTGTGCCCTAGTGACAGCGCACGTGTTCTCCTCGTGTGCGATGGGGGTGGGTGGGTGGGGGAGGAGCGCGGTGGGCGTGGGCGGTGGGCGTGGCGCTGGCCGGCGGACGGCGCCTGCGCGCCCGATCGCCCGCCCAGCCGCCCGCCCACCCAACACGCCCTCGATATTCAGTTAATTGTACATGGAAAATGTGCGAAAAGACATTGTTGATAGATGTGGAACAAAAATCAAATTACTTCCGAGGATTTAACACATAAAATCATTGTTTTTAAGGAAGACATTAAAGAAATGGGCCTACTATAAACAAGAATTTTTCCAGACTACAGCTTTAAATGAGTTAATTTTACCCCCCCCAAAGAAAAACACATATATAAACGTTTTTGTAGGAAATTTTGTCTACTTTAAGTTTGTGAAGAACATATCTTTCGGTAGTATTTCTAGTTATAGAGATATATGCAAAAAACATCCGCATTTTTCTTCTGATTACTATATCATTGCTCACTGGGAGTGAGTACAATACACACACAATAATAACAAATAAATAAATAAACAGTAAAAACTGTCTATTAATGGAGCAAACTATACATCGCCATATATGTACGTATATGTTTTGCCGTATCCTACCTTAGACTAGAAGTTGAGAAATGTCCCTCCGTGCGCCCGTCACCACAGTTGAACCCCTCCGGTTCAAAGTTTGGAGCGAATGATGTGTTGTCGTGAGTGCGATCTGCTGGTTTCAAACTGGCCATTTTTATTAACCTAGTTTAATTAAAAAAAAAAGAAATTAATAAGTATGAAAACACTTTTAGAACTGTTTAAAACAACTGAGATGACAAGTAGGCGAATTACAAAAGGATATGTCAAACACATGTGACTTATGACGTGTTAACTTATTCATACTCGCATTGATTTATACGTCTTAGACCTCATTGCATTCACAGAAAGGGGAATGTTTTAATTATTCAAAACGAATATAGAACTCCATGATTCATCCAGTGACTCTCAAAAATACTAAAAAAAGAATCTGAAGATCTAGAGCTGGAGAAAGTGGTAATATTAGTTTTCATTGTATTTCGTACATGAATTAATAGTCATGGTTTGTTGCTATCATTATGATTCAGCTTCATTATAGTACAGGTATTTGACGAATCACAGAGAAATTTAAGTTGAGAACTAATGTATTATTGAGCAACGCTCCATTAAATGTTTCGTTGAATTGTGTACATTACTTCACCCAGACAACTCAAGCCGACTTGACATACACCAATATTTCCGGTATTATTTAAATAGCAACAAAATTTCTTTTTTGGAAACTATTTAGCAACAAATAAACAATTTACTATGTAGTTATTTTTTATTTAGCTCTGCAATATCTTGTTTTTTGTTGTTGCTTTTTTGTAATTGTGGGTTTTCCAGGTGTGAATTTGGCGAAATATCGCGTTTCCGGTATTAGTTGAAGAGCAACAAAATTTAATTTTTTGAAAACTATTGAACAACAAAAACGCGTCAAATTTCCATGTAATTATCTCGTATTTATCTTCGTAATTTCTTCGTTTTTGTGTAATTGTCATGCTAACTTGATGTAAAGTTAACGGAAAATTGCACTTCCGGTATTATTTAAAGAGCGACAAAATGTATTTATTGGGGAACTATTTAGCAACAAATACGCGACAATTTCCTATGTAGTTATTTTTTATTTATCTCTGTAATATCTTTGTTTTCTTGTAATCGCCGGCCACGTAACCTGATGTCAAGTTAGCAGAATCTGTATAGCGGGATCAAATGAAGAGCGAAAAAATATTTGTGTGCGCAAAATATTATTAAAAAAAGTGACAATTTTATAGATTAATTTCAATTTTGTAACTATGCTACGCTACTTTGCTTGCTAAGTTTACGGACTTTGGCATCTGGGGGATCTGACTGACTTCTGTGCGCTGCATGGCGTTGGTTGAACATTGCAAACCGGTTGCCAGGCAACCGCTCAATGTAAAAGTTTAATTTATTAGTCGTGGGAAAAAATACTGCATGAAACTCCATGCATTGGGTATTAATATACTCGTATGAACTTTACGACACTCGCTAGATCGTAATAGCATTTCACTCTTGTGGATATCCAACATTATATCATCGTTTCAAAATATATTAATGTTTGCTCCTTCTGTGTTATTTGGTTTTCAGAAAGTTTAACTTGGATAACTCTTCTTTATATTTCATTGACAGAATTGTCCCTACTGAATAGAACTCTTGAACGAAAAGTGAATCGAATTATTGAAATTCCCTTAATTTTAAAGTTTGAAAGCCAGGCTTCCAGACCTCTTGTGTGAAATGGCATCATTAAACTTCGTCGGGAATAAAACATCTATCTTGAATATTGTCAGTAAACGTATAGGTAACACGCCAGCTAACTTTCGGCTAATCACAAGCCATTTGTTCTCAATTGTCTAATTCTCGTTTTGTGTGAAAACGAATTTGCCTTCGACAGGACAGGACTATTTGTATTTTATTCTATGAAACTAGTTCTGTACTCGAGATGGTGATAAGGGAAATGCGAGAATTCTGTTTAGTCAATTAAAACAAACTTTGTGTCCTTGAGATTTTAAGTGCTTTTTGTCTGTACGTATACAAGTTGTATATCTGCATATTATATCATCTCAGATCCCCGCATTCCCCCCACACACCCACACAACGCACTCGCAAAAAATATACTCATGTTTGAGATTGAGAAGAGTGTGTGAGCCCATCTTTTTACGTAAGACGTCTCCTCTGAAGAGTTTGGACGGAGGGGCTGGGCTGCGGGCGGGAGTGCGGCGGTGGAGGAGCTAACCGGATTAGCATGCAGGCGTGACGCGGTGACGTAAGCGGCCCAGCGGGGGGAGGGGGCGGAGGGGGGCGGGGCGCGTGCTGCGCTGAGAGTCGCGGGCGGGCCGTCTTCGCAGGGCGCTCCAACCGGAAGTGCTGGCTGCTCTGGCCGGAAGCGCAGGTCTGGGAAGCGGCCTCGAGCGCCTGCACCTTCTTTTGCACCTGCGCCGGCAGGCCTGAGGGCGCGCCGTCCCCAGACAAAGCCGGGCCATCAGGCACGCTCTTTTGTCTGACCACGCGAATTTCGCTACGCTCCTATCACCATCTTGCGGAGAAAGCAGGTATTACTCGGGCGACGAATCAGGAGATTCTGAAGTTTTTTGCTCAGAGGTTTCTTTTACGCTTGAGGATATTTTATAATACAGTAAATCTACAACATGGGACGGCCGGCTTTACTTCTCATCGGAAGGAAGGTGTACGAAGGATTTTTTGCTCTTAAAATTAACGGTATCGATTTGGTTTGAATCCGCAAACTTGGGTACAACAGGACGATACGCTAGCCGTCTAGGGTCGGATAGGGAAGTCTAAAGCGATGGACGAATAAACTTTCTTTCCACATAGGGCCAGATTTGTCACATGGCTTACGGCAGATTCATTCGAACGAACTCATCTGTCGGGATGACCTTGCGGATCACTTAACAATGGCCCAGCGCAGGAACGCAACCCTGGCCCGGGACCTGAGACAGGGGGCGTATCACTACTGCAGGTAGGTCGAATTCAACCACTATCTGGAGAAGAATTCTTGCGGCCGGCTGCTGTGGGAGGTACTTTCCCGTGATGTCTCTGATTAATACTAGACGAATTCCGGTGAAGTACCTTGACAAATGGGCCACGCGCTACGCGCGATCTTTCCTTGGTAAGGACGAAGTCATGTTGTACAATTTAAAGAACACTTATTGGCGAAAGTTACTAGAAATACGTTGGAGGCTACTTTCAAAAACATTATTTTGAAATGGTTTACATGCATTTGCATATCACATACGTAAATTCGAAGGCCTTAGTGACGTCGCAAACATGTTCATATTTTAAGATATTTTAGTTATCGGAACTTCATGAAGCGCATCTTGACCTTGTGGTTTGCGTTTGGCGAGAATTCCGCGGAAGTCACTTCCAACCTTTTGAAAATTTTAACATTTTTACGCAGATATGATCTCAGTCCATCAAAATAAAAAAGCATTAAAAAGTACTTTCGACTTGATATGAAAAATAAGATAAATAAGAAATATTTTGTAATTGTATATCAACATACATTTTTATTTAATTTCTTTTATGATCGTGAATAATATTACGAAACATGGCAATAAAACATTACAATTTTTCATTTTCACGTACCAAAGCAACATCTAAATACGAATGCTTAGTTCAGCTTAAAATTCCCTCCTTTCTTCCTTTAATTAAATTCAGTCATGAACTTTGATTTCTGCTGTAACAGTTGAAAATATTTTCTAACTATTCTGAAAACTAGATGAAAACATCGACGTAAAAATCGATGTTTAAAACATGGATGTTTTAATTGTAGCATCTTATTTTCCTATACATTTTTAATTACAGTACGTAAAAGGGATATATTTTATTATTTGGTTACCAGCATGTTAGCAATATGTTAATACAAATTATTATAGAATGTAAACTATAAAATTAACAATAAATAACTTCGCGTTTTGATACTTTAGCCTTTAGTCACTTTCATCCACACATCATCGAAGTAAAACCACCTAAAATTGTCTCAGATTGCACAGGACAGATGTGCAGCATGATAAAGAAGATGACGCAAAACAACTACATATATTGCTGTAGATTGCTGCTACTCTACAAAGTGCTTAAACCTCTTTATTTAAAAAGAATTATTTTTTTTTAAATATATGTTTTTTCAACAAAATATCGATGTGAAGAAAACATCGAAAGAAAAATATCGATGTTTCCGGTGGGAAATATTGATGTTTTAAAAACATCGATGTTTTTTCGCCATCTCTAAGGCTGCCTCGTCCATCCTCCGTCCGCCGGCGGTCTTCTCCGCATGGCTCGCTCGCCGCCGCGCCCGCCCACACCGTCGCCGCGCCGTTGGCCACGTAAGTCGAGTGTTTGCGAAAGAATGCTCGGCGCCGAGTGATAACTCAAGGCCGCGAGGCGGCGGTCGCGTCGTCGTCATCGGCGGCGGCGGCGGCGGTGGCGGCGGCGGTGACGGCGGCGGTGACGGCGGCGGCGGCGGCGGCGGTGGTGACGGCGGCGGCGGTGGCGGTGGCGGTGGCGGTGGCGGTGGCGGTGGCGGTGGCGGTGGCGGTGGCGGTGGCGGTGGCGGTGGCGGTGGCGGTGGCGGTGGCTCATAAGTTCTTCAATGACTTGTAAATCCAAAAATTATTCATGTTCAGTATTGGCCTCATTTCTTTCGGATATGAGGTTCTTCTGCAGCATCACGAGTGTAAACAATATGTCAGATAGGAGACGCCAATAGGAGGCAAGAGAAAATTATTAATATTCTCTGTATGACATAAAAAAATTTTCCATTTTGTTCGAAGATATAATTTGACTGAGAAACTCTTTCTGAGAAAAAATGTAGCGGCAACTGTTTGAGAGGACATTATTGTTATTGGTCAATAATTTTTACAAAGCTTACCAGCTCGACAAGTATCCTTACTATCAGTGGAGTATAATTGGCTATTTCAGTATTGAAGGTTTAATAGGAGATAAGAAATCTCACCGTTAAGAATCGAAATGAGTTTCCAATGTACTTTGTAGCCTGAGTAAATAGACGCAATCTCTTTCACATTTCATCTAAGTGAATAGGCATCGTGAGGTACATACGGAATTATTTAAGCATACTGTCAGCATGAAAATGCAGCCAGTTCAACCAGAAGTGATTAACCAGAGATAGTGAAACATTTTTAAAGTTGCCGCAGCTCTGATTCTGAAGTGCTAAATCACACCTCTTCATTGCCATAAAGAATCGTTAACACGATAATAATCATAATTACCGTCAATAGTTCATGATAACGAAAGAAAAACGTAACTTGAATTCAAGAGATTACATGTCCTTAATATCTGCAATAGAATGGAAAATAAAATAAGAATGACGAATGAATCTCATTAAGTCTGCAGAGAAAATGACTTTGGATAAAGTGTGTATTTATTGTTGTTTAAGAAATTTACGATCATTCTTTCGGTTAGAGTGGGCTAGAATTGATTCACATGATTGGTCACAAGAACAGCGGCGTACATTAATAAACACTCCATTATAATAATGTTGATACATTTCAGTCTTGCGAGTTCCTTGGGTACATGCACACTCTGAGAACAATCAGGAATCGCGCACACGAGGTTCGCAGCACAATCAATGGCTTGGAAACCACCCCGCATCAATACACGAATAGCGTGAATAGTCTGCGCACTTGAGCACGAATGCAAAACGATTCAACCTTATCAACAATAATCAACGCTGTATTACTGCAACTACTTTCGAAATCATATGGCAAGCGGGAATTAAAATGCTAAACATTCCATTATTCGTTACATCTTCATTCACGAAGTCTCAAAATATGACAATGTAATCAGTGACGTTTACTGCTTAGTATCTGTTATTATACGTGCACTTTTTGAAACTCTGGAATCCTTATTCCTTCTCCTTCACCAACAGTGTACATGAAAAATAGACAATAACAAGCGTTGTTCATAATTAGGGCCCGGATTTTAATGACAAGTCATATATTATTTCTGAACCTTCGAGTGAATTTTAAAACAATTTATGCACGCATCCAGGTATTGTCGATTAGAAAAAACGTATTTTTATTGTGCATATGTAGTCATATTTACACACTTTTTAGTAAAAGGTCATATTTTGGACAAATTCTGCCATAAATGTTTATCTTTGTCATATTTTTAAGAAAACGAGAATAAAAGGCTTACAAATGTGTCTTGCATGACAGTGTATCAAGTGATTTTGTCATAAATAAACTAAAAAACTATACCACAAAGGATTATTTGAAACATAAGTGAATTTGAACGCAGTGAGTTGAGTCGAGTTTTTGGTCAGTGGCTGAAAATGTGTACAAAAAATTACCGAGTGTTCTTCAGCGAAATCATGGATATTCTACAATGTGCAAAATTAGCGATATAATATCTGGACATGCCGCAACATTTGAATACAATAAACCAATGCTGCCCTGCAATGACATCGCCGCCTTCAAATACGCTCCCGAGACGTCATGTGATGTGGAGAGTAGCTTTTCCAGATACAAAACTACCCTCAGCGACAACCGTAGGTCTTTTAAGATGGAAAACCTGAAAATACACCTTGTGATCCAATGCAACTCTCTAGAAACTGAAGACTGAGAGGAAATTAGAAAACATTAAACAAGAAGTATGCAGTAGTAAATGAAGACATTTGGTTTGATGGGTTTTATTGTACTGTACTTGATTTGTTTTACAGACACAGGCAACTTTTTTTAAATGCTAGTTAGTTTCAAAGACTGCATACCGTATGTGGCGTACTCACAATGTGTTCTTGACTAAATGTTGTATTTTTTATACCTAAAAAATCAACAGGCACTTTTAAAAAATAAACTTATATAACGTCATATTTTATTTTTAAGGTCATATTTATATAGGTTTTATGCTTGCATATTTCGCTGAATTTTAGGTTATTAAAATCCGGGCCTTATTCATAACATTGGATAACAATGCATTTTCGTGCCCTGTAATAAAAATGAGCTACAGATTTGATTTGATTCCGTGGACACCACAAAACCAATCAGTAAAATACCTCGGAATGAACTTCGACACAAGACTCAACTGGAAAACACACATAACACTAAAACAACAACAAGCAAAATAAAAATAGCTCAACCAAAATTCCTTGTCAACCTAAAAGCCGGATATCCCTAACAAATGCCATTACAATTTACAAAGCAATAGTCAGACTATTAATGCTCTACGCATGTCCTATTCGGACTAATGCATCTATTTCTAACATTGGCTTTAAACCAAATTGTACAAATAGATTCCTCAGATTAGCAACACATGCCCCATGGTTCATCTCTAACGCCCAAGTTCATAAAGAACTGAATATATCACCGATCATCAAACATATTGCCCATCTTTCCATTAATTTTTACTCCAACCTAAATACAATAAACCGAGCCGTCCACTACAACCTGACCACTATAAATGACTTCCCTACTAGAATTAAGAATACATTTTCCTTCCGAAGCGTTCTTGAACATTTTCTCTACTAATTGTTCATAGTAGGGCCTGTAGCTCTCACACCTATAGTAAGGTAGTCTAGTTTTAAGTTTTTAGTGTTAAGTATAGTATAAGTTACAATGTAAGCCAGAAAATGCACATGAGATAGTATTTTAGTACTAATCTGTGTATTTTCCAATCACTCAATCAATAAATAAAAAAAAAAGATTTGATTTGATAGTACTGATTTTCATTTTCATTTTCTTTTTATTGGTCTTGAATTTACATAGATCAGTACTATAGTACTTTTACATATGTATGTTGGTGGCTTAAATTAACCTTAAAATTAACTTAATTCTAAAAACTAACTACTTAGGACAAGGGAGCCTGAAGCGCCCACTTATTAACAACTCGACTGTTGTTCATGAAAGCTGAAATTAAACCTATTTTTGATTCTTGTATGGAAGTTTGGGATTTGAGCAAGGTTGAAACGGGATAGGTGATCGTTTTGGTTGAGGTGTGAGTAGAATTTTCTGGAGATCTTGGTAATGAATAGAATAATGTATGGGATATTTAGTCTTTGTGTAACTAATGATTTGAAACGAAACTAGGGCTATAGTAATGCTCTGAGGCTTTTATTCTGAACTATTTGGATTTTGGTTTAAATTGGTTCTTGAGGCATTTAACCAGATGGGACACGCATAGGTCATAATAGGTTGGATAATACGTTTGTATAGGCCTACTGCATTGTTTAGAGAGATTTTACTTTCGTAATTAATGAGTGGTTTTAGTTGGAGAATTTTTATTTTTGCTTGGTGTGTTTTTACTATATATCTTTCCTATGGAGCTTAGTATCCAGATTTAATCCTAGATATTTGATGTTTTGATTACTAGGAGCCCAGGGAATTGGTGAGTTATTAATTTGCAGGGGGGAGGGGTGAACATTTGTCTGATTGTGAAAATTTTTGCGTTAGATTTTTCGGCATTGAGTTTGAGTTTCCATTTTGAAGCCCATTCATCTATTTTATCAAGATGTCTTTGAATCGGCGGCGGCGCTAGCCGAATGCGTTTA
This sequence comes from Teleogryllus oceanicus, assembly GCA_964035755.1. NCBI lineage: Eukaryota > Metazoa > Arthropoda > Insecta > Orthoptera > Gryllidae > Teleogryllus > Teleogryllus oceanicus. Next base: position 85,520,423 of record CAXIVR010000002.1, on the reverse strand, counting down.
GTACGCTCCGTGAAGTCACGAAGGTTAAGCGCATTCGAGACTCGCGCTGTGGTTGCGACCGGCCGGGAACCCCGATCTAACGGCGTCGAGCCCTGGCCGAAGGGATAAAAGGCACCGACTGACTGCGACGTGACGAGACTTGACACCATTAAGTAAAGCACATTAATGGAGGATTACTCCCAAGTGTAAAGCGCTCAACGCCCCTTAAGGGGGCTTGGAGACGCGTTGCGTCAAGATGTGGACGCAACAAATTAAAAAAAAAATCTTATTTCTTATGATATTGCATGAATAACTGGACCCGTCCGCCTTGATAGTACTGATAACGGAACAGTCAATCGCGGACCCCTCTCTCTAGTAATGAAATGAGAGCTAAGGAAAACGTGCGCGGATTACATCGAGGTGACGGGATCTGCTCTCGTCCGGCAGAGCCAGCTGCTGGCGCAGGCCGCTTGAGGTCTGCGGGTCAGGGATTGCACTTGAGTGGGTCACCGGGACGAGGTTCGAACCGAGAGCGCAGCCACTTGCAGCTGAGTCATAACGTGGCTGGTGGCGTGGCCAATCGGTGACGTTGCCAGCCTCTTGCGGCTGTTCGAAAACCAACTCCTTTTTCGTCCTTGAACATCATCATTTCTCTCCTCTCTTTCTAACGTGAGTTATTGGTCTTGCTGAATCCATTCGCGGCTGTTATCCTAGTATGAAGAATGTTTATGATCGATTGTAGAGTGTTTTAGGAGTCATTAATGGAATACTTAATCCGATAATCATATCAGGTGTATCGATGTAACTTTTATAACAAATTCAACTTACTTTTTATGTCGCCTTTGAAACATCTGAATTACAAGCTATTACTTCGTGTAGTTACTCTATAATCATTGATTTTATAAACCATGTTTACTGTGGTTCAAGTTACTCATTTCGTTACTTAAGTACAGTGAATACTCTAGAAATCATAGAACTTATGATTCTTATACTAGATTGTACATATTCCATTACGAGTGAGCGTAAATAATTGAAAATATTACTATTTTGTATTGGTGAACTTGCATTAAATCAGGACCATGTACTTGTTATACGATGCGCCTGCTACTAGGATTTATTTGCCATCGACTGCCTTGTTTGTGCAACTGCATATTTGTGCTGTTCTAGTATAGTGAATGATAGTGGGAACGGCATCAAAATATTACGTGGGATCTCAGCTATTTGGAGTCTTCATGCGAGAACTTCCCGGCGTGTGTCGCGCAGCCAAGCACCGATTGATTGATTTTTTCGTGTTTCCGGGCGCGTCAACTCCTTTGGTCATTAGTCCCGTTAGTGCAGTGCATGTTTTTCCTCGGGAGATCGCAGTGATCTTCCCGGATGGCGAGATCCGGCGCCGATCTACCGTCGGCTAGTGGGGTTTCTCCCTAACCAGGACTCTCCCACCAGTGGGCACCGCCCCAGCCGGGACAAGCTCTAAGCTCCCGACCGGTCTCCCGGGATATGTGGTAGTGTAGTGCATGTTAATGTAAGTGTGTGTGTAGGAGGAGGATAGGATAAAGAAGAGGAAGGAAAGTTCGCGCGCGGTCCGTGGCCCGTTTAGTAGGGTACTGCTCCGGCATTCACTGGTGTTGATCGGAGAAACCACGGAAAACTACCGATCAGCGCAGCCGGCCGCTAGAAATCTCCTCCAGACAGCGACTGAATTCGACCTAGCTGAAAAGCTAGTGTCGAAAATCCTACCGCCGAGAGGAGTGGGAACCTAGGACCTCCCGGTTAGAGGCGCCGCAGTGACATCAGTTGATGCACTGAGCTACCGCTCCCGGTCCGAGCACCGAGGAAAGTGAAATCCGGAGGGGGCGGGGCCGCCTCTGCGAGCGCGTGCAACCTGCCTGGACTCTCCGTGACCCAGCCGAGGCAGTGGCTGAAGTGGCCAGCCCGCACCGGGCCGTGGCGCACGGGTGGCGCTGGCCCCGATAGCGGTGGAAGTGACGGCGATGACGTTGATGTTGGAGATGATGACAAAATCAGAGACGGCGGCGGCAGCGGCGACTGTGTTGGTGGACACCGCGGTAAAGGTGATTGTGGTGGCTATGGCAACGGAGATAGACACAGAGCTGGCTGGCCGTGACTAATGATTGCAAATTTCACCCAAACATCGAATTTCGATACATTAACAAAAGGTTTTCCATGTCGATGAAAATATTGACAAAAGCATCGACGTTAAAAACATTGATGATAAAACATAATCTACTTAAATGAGTTACATTCTGTTGTTTGGTCTCATAGTATAAATAAAATGTTATAAATATTCTTTATCGATTGTAAGAAAGGAGTCTTTATTTCTGCCTGTGGAACATAACAGATATTTTGTTAAAATTATAATAAAGTGAGACATCCAGGACAAACCTCCCAAAAGTAACCATAAAGAAATCTCTCCGTCTGGGCATTAACAACAGTGATAGATGTCAGTGGCTCTTGCTTTTGAGCAATTCATAAAAAAGGAATTTCTTGAAATTTTATTTATAAAATTATATATATTATATTTATTCTTTTAATACTTGAGTTTTTGTTACATTGCGAATGACATTAGGTCTTTTTATACCTTCCGCATTATGAAATGAATCTTTGTAATTAATTCGCGAACGTATTTCTCAGCGGGGCTCATGACCTCAAATATGTGCTTCACTGTGTTACAAAGATTCATTTTATAAGACAGGAGATGTAAAAATGACCTAATGTCATCCGCTACGTTACAAAAACCCAAGTATATTTGATGAATTTTTTTTTTGAAAACATCGATGTTTCTGAAAAAATGCAACGATATGAAGAAAATATCGAACACGAAACATCGATGTTAATATTTTGAGGTTTCTGGTCGAAAACATTGATGATTTAAAAACATGGATATTTTTTGCCATCCCTAGCCATGACTCTGATGACGGCGTTTTCGTGACAGCGTGAAGTTTTTCATTTTCCCCTCACCAGTAACCCTGGTGAGGCGGGAATTTATCCAATGACAGGGTGTACACTTTAACTCCAGCATTTCTGGGTATGGAGCTTTAAAGGAGGGAAATATCTTAACATACTAACAAATCTAGAAACTAAAACTTAATACATCGCCTCTTTGGGCGATTGACGGCGTTTCTAAACATAAAAGTATTAATAAAGTTGAGTTCAAGTTCATAAGAAAAAAGTTCGTGTCTTCTTCTTTTTCTTTTTGTTGCATTCATTCTTAATCTATATGTACAACACATTCACTCACTCATTCGTACCACACAACACTGCACTGCACTTATTTACACCAGCGCGAATGACAGTGGGTGGCGGCAACGTTCGCCGGAGGACGATGACGAATTTCGGCGCTGCGTGCGCGCCTTATAGGGCATTCCTCGCACGCGCGCGCTCGCCCGTTGGCCAACCGGCGCGCGAGGCACGCGGTCAAGGTCGACCGATTTTGTACCTGCGGCCTCTCCGCCAGCGCGTGGATGTGCAAACGGGGCGAGATGCAGATGGGCGGTTGGTGATTGGTGGAACCATCTGTCGATTCGAGTTCGTTTCTTCAATTATGAATTTACATACGGTGTTTGATTTCGCGCTATTTTTTACAATGATGTACTAAATAGCACTGATGGGTGCGGCGGAAACCGGTCTCCGAAGAGGTTGTATTTCTCGGTGACGACAATAATTTGCGTGGATGGAACAGAAGCAGTGGAGAAAACACGAGAGAATCGGAGACAATCTGCTGTAATTGTAATAGGAAATATTTTGTTTTATCGAATGAGTTGACTGACATTTTTCGCTGACTATTAGTTGCATATGAAATAAATGTTTCATACATAAAAAGGAAAATCATTAGTTGATGAAATAGAAAGGATACAAATGATGTGGAATGGCCACTTCATGCACATGGATAATATCAGATGGACAAAACTACTCTTGTTGTGGATTTAGCGCAACGTCAGAAGAGAGGGAGACCCCGAAGAGCATGGAAACAAGGACCGAAAGAGGTCATGAGAACCAGGCAAATCTAAGACGACTTATGGAAAGGAGACAAATATCTGGACGGAGAGCGGAGAAACAGCGACAGCTGTAAAGCAACGTCGTTGTTATAGTTAAATAAATTACATAATTAATAGTCATTACATCACATTAACTACTGTCCTTATATTATTCAAGTTTCGACTTCTCAGGTTTTCTTTAAATGCTTACTATATTTTTTATCAAAACTGATTGAAACACGAAATTATTAATGTCGAATTTTAGACGATAGAATTAGTATCTACAGGGTACAGGATACAGGGAACTAATTACTCTACAAAATCGGCCAAGAGAATTAGTATTTTATTTGTCGACGATTCGTGTGGAATTCCTTGTACAGCTAGATGCTTTCGCCTCGTTTTAATCCTATAATTTATTTATAATCCAGTAAATCATCACCTCGTAGTGAAAGCAGTCTGACTGGGGGTCAATCGGTTTTTCATGAGAATTTGAGCGTCCTAGAATTCCTCATAAAGGAATTTGACGAATATGTGATAACTAGTGTACTCGCTGTACGGTAATAATGAATGTGTATGTATGTATGTATGTACACATGTATCTATATTACTAATTTCCAATGCTCACAGAAATTGAAAGGGAACTTTGCAGCCTCCAACCGTGTGAAAGGTAACTTTGATATCGCTAGATAGCGAGGAACGCGAAAAACTACAAAAACAATGAAACAGTTTGCATTTTGACTCAAAGTGCAAATATTTGATCGTCTTATAGTCATCGTATGCAAATATTAGAGACTTGTCTGTTCTCATACTGCGCATACTGTCTGTATTCTCATTATCAGTGCGTCACTTCTTACATTATCGTTGACGTAGTGCAATAGTATGGTTCCAAGGAAGAGATAGTCCTGTACTAAATATTTGCTATTCACGCGTTGCTAAGGATCAGCAATATTTTTGGTGTGTAAATGACTGTCATACTGACAGTTTCTACACATGTTAATAATGTATTCGTGAAGACTGTTTTTGTTAAAATATTTAATACGTTGCACTGTAATACGACATTTTGTGTTTGTTGTTCTTGGGCAGTATGGTGCTATTTTTTGAAAATCTTTTGTATGAGTTTGTTCAATAGCATTTTTGCTGCTGCAGTCCTCTAGGGAGCATTGAAATATCAGAAAATACGCAAAACAATAAAAGTTTTTTCAATAACTTTTCAACACAGTAAATCCATAAATTGTGGACACTACGTCACAGAAACGATTGGCGTGTATCTTCAAATGTATCTTATATATTTATTTCAGTCGTAAAACTCTTCATGTGTTATCAGTCTTGATAAAAGTGATTCGAGTTGGTGTGGATAGGTTATTATTTATCACATCGTATCATATCACAGTTTCAGACGTGATAGTTTTAAAACCTTTATGTTTAAATATTGTCTCAAGCGGCGCATTTTAAAATGATCTTGTAATCGAGGGAAAATTGTTGTGAACTAGAGACAGATTTCTCACGTAACATACGAACCTGATTAAGTGTCACTGTGTTCACATTGTAGACCAGACTTGTGGAGAAGGATATCCAATTGTATTCTTTTGGAAGTAACTTTTTATGATTCCAAGTTTCAAGATATCATTTTCGTAAAGTTGTTAGAGAACACAGGTAAGTATGGAATTCTTGTGAGTTGCAAGAATAAGGTTGCAAAATCCAATTCGTATTCCCCTTGGTATGTTAAAATCATTTGATCCATTTGATGTGTAAATAAATTAAGTTGTAATTCTCTAACGGTGCGTTTATTAACTATCGTCGACCTGTGTAATGAGGCTAGGTAAGAGTGGGCTACGAAGTAAAGCAACACAACATCTCTTACGAAAAAACAAACACACAACCACAAACATTCTGCAAATTCATCGTGCCAAATATTGTGTGTAACACCTGCAATTTAGAAAAGGTTCCTTTTGTAACTCCAATCATATTATCCCAACTTGGTAGTGTCCTTATGTTTTGTGACAATGATCACGAAGTGTGAAAGAAAAGGAAACGAAATCTCGGAACTCTGGGCCCTCCACTCGAAACCCTGACTATAATAGCAAGCAGTTCTGCATTTGAGTGCATCCATCCCCGCCCAAATTTTGTTTACGATCTAGTTGGATGTTCGACAGAAATTAATTATCACGAAGTGTGAAAGAAAAGGAAACGAAATCTCGGAACTCTGGGCCCTCCACTCGAAACCCTGACTATAATAGCAAGCAGTTCTGCATTTGAGTGCATCAATCCCCGCCCAAATTTTGTTTACGATCTAGTTGGATGTTCGACAGAAATTAATTATTGTTGCAATATATTTAATGAAAGGTAGTACCATTTTGAATTATTTGTGAGATTATTGTCCTAGAAAAAAGAATATATTTGGTATCAAAGAGCGATCTTCTGCCCCGGAATCTCGTCATACTGACGTGTGCTTTGCGGTATCTATATTCGCACAACGATGACTATTCCGGAATTTGCGAAACGTAAATCGTGAGTCATGACGTGTATTCCGTATACTTAGTGGGCAAATGCCATGTACGTCGAACACACACGCTGGCGTGTGTTCAGCAATGAGATTTTTTGCGAGCGGTGTGACCACTGCAGTTGGCTCACGCAGCTGCTCCTTTCCGGCCGGAGCCTTTCTCCCGGAAGCCGAGTGGGGCTAGCGTCACGCCCCCTTTAGGCGCTGGCGCGGTGCGGGGCGCGGCGGGGCGTGGGCGGCAGTCACGGCGCATGCGTCAGCCGGGACTCCCTCATGGTGGATGCACAGGCAGCGTGGAACCTCGGGAAAGTGTCAACACGTTGAACAGACCTGACGGCAGACGGCGGGTCGCGGCCCTGAGCGTCGTGTTTTAGAGGGGGCGGGTGCCAAACGATTCCCACACAAATCAACGGGTCGTGTCCTATCGGGAACGAATCAACTGCCTACCACCGATTCGGTGGTCGTGTCGTAACGTTCTCGGAACGAAGAATCGTGGTTTCGAGTCCCGCCTCGGGCATGGTTGGATTTGTGTTCATCCTTTCACCCCTTATCATCACCAAATCGTTTCTTCTTCACAGTTACCATAACGTTAACTTCAGTAGTGGTCTAATGACGTAGATGTTGATGCGACCTTAAACAAATAAACAAAAAAACTTCCTACCGCTTGAAAACAGAGAATGACTAATTCGTTTTGCCGAAAGAGAAGACACATTGGATTTCTACAAAATGGCACGATATGATTCATCTGTAAGCTTTCCTTCTAGCTTCACTTACGCATTTTTGAGTCGGTGACGAGGGCCTGGTGTTCTCGATTCCCCTACAACAACCTAGGCTCTGCGTAACGCAGAAATGCCTTCCAATTTTTATGCCAAATTACTTGATGTGTCGCTACGTATTTCTGAGTTGATGAATAGGACAACTTTGATTCGGCGAAGAAAGTGAAAAACCCTGTAGTAACGCAATGAAGCGAGTGCGGCCCCGCCAGCAAAAATTATATTCGGGGCCCTTTTATAAAAGTGTATAGGAAACATAAGTTGTGTTAGTACCTTACATAATAAAAACCCTTTAACAAATTCTAATTCACCAGTCTATAATTAATAATCAGTAATGGTGAAATCTCCCTTTATTTAATTTTATGAAATTAAAATTGTGATAAAATTTAAATGAATTGCCTAAATAATAATTTAGAAGTGACATAACGTACCGGAGCGGAAAATGAAAATCTTCTGGAAGATCCTATTTTTAATATTTAATTGTATCAACTATCGCAAAGTGTCAGTGAAAGAATCAAGTAATTAATATTTCTTGCAAACGCAAAATCTTCAGCCCTAAAGCTAGGCCCTCTGATCTGGACCCACCCGCATTGCCAATCCATGGGCGCCTGAAAGTAACCTTTTGAAACGGGATGGACATAATTTCCAACTTATTTGTATGCTTCTTTGTTCTGGAAAAGACAAAAAATTCTTGTTCGTAGCCGTTGAAACTGTCAAAGCTATCTTAGGCGAAAAAATCAGACACAGCTGAAACATGTAATAAATAAAAATCCAGGGTTACACTGGAAGTGCTCTGCATTAAAAGATAAGAGACAGTTAAAGCACTGTTACTCTCTGTCAGTCACAAGTTTTAAATAGAAGGATCAGTTTCTGCAAATAAAATAATTGTGAATGAAAAAGGGTATAGGTGTTTCAGCGTTTCAATTTGCATCTCATTCCAATCTATGTCAACTTATATTGCCTCTTTCTAAAAAATATTTTTTCGCAATTTAAGAGCCCATTCTACAGGTCTAAAATAGGACGATTTTGTGCCCAACTATCCGATTTTTATTGGTAGAAGAATGTAACCTCTCACCTCTTTTTACACGTGGGAGAAAGGTTTAGGTGGTTGTGTTTATACGAGAATCGGGCCTTAGTCTTTCATCTTTCCTGATGCTATTTACGCTTACTCTCGCTCGCTGAGGCTGAGGAGATTTCCAAGTGCGGCCACTGACATCATGTGCGGTCAACCATGGCTCCCTCGCGACATTACCATACTAGGCTCCCTCTTTATTACCAATGTGGCCCACGGCCCGGTATCTTTGTTGTGTACCTTAGTAACTAGCGTATCCAGTGGTGCCCCAGCGTAGCCTACGGGTCCCAAGATGCTAGTGTGACATCGTGAGAATCTCTCTGCAAATCACAGACAAGAGTTCAACTATTTACATGTTTATTTACTAATTTATTAACACGAAATAATTTAAAAATACCTATGTCCAGCTCTGTGTAAACGGTCCCAGGATCGCATGAGCGATCCCTAACTGCTTTCAATGAATTGCCTGACTCGTGGTCCTCGTCACTAATCAAATTCCTACGCACACGGCATACCGTGTGGAAGGTGGAAGTGATTCCACTATGATTCGAACACACGGGTTGCCACACGAACATCACTTGCCAACGCACCGCCCTGGGCGCAAGTTTTGTACATCCGCAGGAGGTATCCCACTCAGGTCATAACTCACCCCTGTGACTCGCGCTCTGAGTGATATACTCTCAGTCCACGTGACTCGTAACATAATAGTCGCTTTCGTGTGACATCCAACATTACACGATCGCCGCGACGTCACGTAGTTGTGGCTGGCGGGTCTGATCCAGTCGGTCGCCAGCTGCGAGCCAGACAGGTCCAAGAAGCGGGTATGCTCTTGCGCCCTTCTCGTGCCACAGCCGTTACCTGAACTGCTGCCGGGAAAACACCGAAACAGCCGCAGAGGTTCTACACAGAGTTCCAGAACTTCACGCCCGTCCCAGAACCAGCATTCGCGACAACCGTCGCCGGAACACGCGACCAGCAGGAGCACGAGCACCGGGCAACGCACGACGAGCCAGCAATATGTTTTGGAGGAGTACGCGAGCCCGTCGCGCGCGACCATGACGTATTCCCAGACGCCCACGTCGCCGATAATCGCGGACACGATCCGCGCGTTACTGTCGACGGCCGCGCCACAGCAGCAACGTCACGCTGTTGTGGCACAATAGTTCCTCCAATTCCTAGAAATTCCTAAAAAACTTCTGGAATTCTCCACCTGCGTTCCGAACCTACCCGCTTGCGACACCCTAACGGCGTCTATCTAAGCTCTAATCCTACGGTCTCGGCGCCGACGCCAATCCTGACATCCTGTCTCTAGCGATGATCGTTTGCAAGACGTTACACTAGTCGGGTATTAGCAAATGGAGGGACCATGGTAGCACACCATCGCAATGTAGGGTGGTGTCATGGAGAAAAACACACAGATATTTACAAGAGTGTACAAGTATATTTACACGTATGTACAATAACCAACTTCTGCTCCGAAACTACACACTTGCGAGTATTTCCCTGTGGATACCCCACGTAGCTAGGGAGGCCTCGCCTCTGACGCTACTCCCGCGCCACCACCGTGACCCTGCCACCTGCACAGGGCATGACACGCCCAGCCCGACGTAAAGTTTTGCGCATCGCGCGAGGTTTCCAGAATTAAAACTCACCGTCTGAGCTCGTCGGCGCGATTTTATATCAGCGTGCAGCCGTCACGTGACCGTCCTAGGTGTGGGAGGGAGGCTTGCGTCTACCACGTGACCTTCCTGGTCAAGCTGGCGTCCCCTTTGTCTAAATGTATCCCAACGCCGTGGCGCCAAGCTATTCATGCCCGCAGGTATGCGATACTTCCGCTCCTCCTCCCACCCACGGCCGCCAACGTGACGCTACGATAGCATTCCGCTGTTGCCCTACAACATGTAATGAGGCGTGAATAAGTGACGCTTCAAATAGGACACTTTAGATTCCAAATGCACATGTTTTGCAACGGCATCACGCTGACACCGGCGTGAGGACAGGTACTGGCGAATTACGCCACCTTTGAAGGGATGCTCACCAAGCTACGACGTCACATGGAAAGGTCAGAAACGATCGGATGTGGTCGGAAAGGATTTGCATGGTGGGTGGGAAAGACAACCATGCCTCAACACAAAAGACGGCCATATCTCGGACGGGGTTCGAATCTCGGGCCTTCGCCCATGCTCCCATAGCTATTGTGCTCACGCCACAATAATTTCAGCCGTCCTGGTCTGCATTCGGGTCCATTAATAACTAATAGAATGCACAGGAAGAACTAATAGAATAGGTGAACAGAAAAAGAAATATTAAATTTATTTGTAAATACCCGTATTTTAATATCTTGTTTTTTTATCCATGCCTTGTTTACATTAACAACACTATTAAAATATGTTTTACATAATGTAAATAGTTTAATCAATATAAATATAATTCTAGCAATCCTTAACAATTATAAGCTATGTAATTTTTACAGTACCTATCTAATGATGCAGACAAATGTGGCTTCAAAACGTTGAACCACTTGTACTGATATTGACAATAAAGTCCGTCTTGAGTTATACGGTGAATAGTCTTCCATAAACCACAATAAAAATCGATCCTAAACCTCAGAAAATACGACTATAACACAGAAAATAATAAAAAATAGACCTAGTAAATAACATAACAATAACAAAGAGTGTAATAGAAAAAGTAATAACAAACAATCACAGCTACTGTTTTGCAAGCAAAATATTTATAATGGGAATTTGTAGATGATTAACATTCATGAGAGGGAAACATCGCGTCTCAATCGTGTTATAGTGGAACGTCAGTTTTCCGAACATCAATCATCCGAAACGTCAAACGTTCGAACTCATGTTTTCTTTGAATGATTATTTTTTAATTAAATACCGTATATTATACGTATTCATTTTCTTTCTTAATACTGAATATTGAGAATGATTTTGGATATGAACGACAGTGACAAAATATTAACGAGATGTACTATAGTCAATCATCTGACTTCAGTGGACTTTGTCAAGTACTATCCAAATCCATTTTATGTACACTTGCCATTTTTATGTTCGGTTATCCGAACTATCGTATATCTGAACTATACCCGGTCCCAATTAGTTCGGATACTCGACATACCAGTGAATTTACGTGTAAATGATGACAATAATAATCCGCCACATGCTTATTTAGCTATACACTGACCTACAAATTTATTTGTCACTCTCTACGTCAATGCTATCATATCACGAAGTGCCACATATGGTCGAAAGAAAACCTGGAGGTTTTCCTTGTTGAGAAAGAACGAGAACACAAGCTGTCATTCTTATCCCACAAACCGGGAATCCTTGTATCATTGTGACTAAATGAACTTTAAATACTTTTAAGTTTATTTAGTATTTCATATCAAAACTATTTTATTACAAATTAATGTCCGGACCATAGTTTTTTTTAATTTTTTGAGAAATTGATGATGAAGATTTCACAATTGAAAGCGCATCCGGAGACGTTTTGGAAACTGACTTAAAAGATTTTTTTATGTTAAATTTTTCTAATAAAATAACTAGGTTAGATAATGCAATGCAAATTTTTTTATTTTATATTAAATATTAAATAAAAAAAGAGAAATGGAATGGAGTTTAAATCGTTTCCAGTTATTTTTGGCAAAACCTTTTATAACAGTTTTAAAATATTTTTTTATAAATTTGATGTTTTTATTTATGTAATTAAAGTAAAACAAAATGTATGTAAAACTTTTGGGTTGATTTAATATTTTATTCAAATATTTATATAAATAACTCCAATCACCCCCATTTTGTAATGTTAGATGAATAGTCCGCCCCCCTGAAATGAAGCAAAAACGGATTGGTCATGTTTTTGGGGGGGGGGGGTGGTTGGAAATTTCGGCCGGGACACGCCCTTTTTTTGTGCAAGGAGGGTACATAAAAAAAGAAGAAGAAATTTAGTGACTGGGGTGGTAAGGTATTTTAATTAATATTGTTAATAACGAAAATTAAAACCAGCCCCTCTTTCAAAATGAATTTTAGCTCACTTTAATCGAGAAACAAGCTTCTTTTTAGGGATTTTTTTAAATTTTTAACTTGAATAAGTCATTAGTACAAAAAATGCCTAGAGTATGATAGGCCGAAATCTCCACCCCATAAAATATTTCGATCATTTTAGAACTGGAAGACAGCTAAAAAGGACTTGGCAAAAAAACGGTGAGGGGTTGACAAAATTCAAAACGAATTGCTTTCCCGGGCAGAGTCTGAGAGTTCGAAAATTGTTTATTTTTTTTTTTGTTTCATTTTTTATTTTCTAGTGAAAGAATTGGAGGCAGAACAATAGTAGATGAAAAAAGTTGAACAAAAACCCCAAAATTGGCAAAGGAGAGCATAATAATATTATTATAGAGGTTGGGTTTTATTTATATTACTAAAACATTATCTTTTCTCTCCATGTTTTCCAAGGCATTTTCGTGTTTCTTCGGGGCGTTTCGCGGCCGGGTAGATTACAGAGCCAGGCGTAGTTTCCCCCTTCAAAAGATTGGCTTCTCCGCAACGGTCGCCGCACGGCGGGGCCCCGGGGTGTCATTCATTGATCGGCCGCCAGAGGGGCAGTCCCCCCCGAAACACCCCCCCCCGGTCGCGCGCTGACTTTTTTGTTCCGACTGTCACATTTCCAGCGCCAGTCACCTGTCGGCGCCCTGAATCTTTTGGAGATTAGGGGGTGCGGTTTCCTTTCGTTTGAGGACAGAGGTTTGCAGGAGGGGCGGGAAAGGTTCATATCTGCAGACAACTTTTTTTTCTAGGTGATTGACACTATTTTATTTCACGCCCTGAATGCAAATGTTTTAACGATTTGTGGATTTTTCTGCATTCAGTAATCGAAAACTTTTTCATGCGCTAAAATTAAAGGGCAAGAATGTCAATTTTATATTGTGAGGATCAGCACTTGACAGTGATGATATTGGGGCAAGGGGATGAAGAATGTATGAACTAATTAGGTCATAAAGATTAATTAAATTTAAAATTTTAAAATAATCCCCCGTATGAAAAAAATTTGTTTACGAAGGTGATTATTTACAGGTTGAATTCCTTTCCTTTTGAGGGCCGTTTGCAAAACCTAGTAGTGCGTATTTTTTGGGTTGACTAGGATTTGAAATCAAAAAGGAAAGAATAAACCCGCTTAAGAATAAATCATATTTTCCCCGGACCAAATACTGGTCTCAATGAATAATTTTAAATGTAGGCTTCCATTTTTTTCAAACAGAACATTTTTTTGGAATTCTGAAACTTATTTTCCAAAGGCCCAAAAGGTTTTACATATCCACGATATTCCCGAGAGCAATCAGTTGACCTTATGCAGATGTATAATGACGTTATAGAATTGCAGCTTTTACTGCCAAAAGCGTAATCAATTTTAGATGAAGTGGTAAAAAAAAACGTATTCGGGAAAAAATTGATCGGTAATTAAAATTAAACATGCATTATATCGACATTTATAGCAACCCATTTTACGTGATAGATTATTGAGGGGCTTTCAGACGCCGCGAACAATACATTTTGTACTGGAGTTGTATGTAACGAAATCTCTTTTACGGATCGAACGGGACATGGGACACGTACTGTCGCAAATAATACGTAGTAGACTTGGTTTCTTTATAAAGGCATAGAAAACCTTTATGAAAGGAACTGATTACCATTAGGACAAAGGTCACATAAATAATTTGTTTTATGAGATTCATATCATTGACCAAGATCATTTAAAACTATAGGTTTGTAATATTATCCTGAGAAACCCCCTATACTGTACATGTTGTTACACGAAATTTTGAATTACTAAAGAGATTTCACTGAAATTTTGAACATATTCTTTCGATAAAAATAGGGAAGCGATTCTAACGCTACTCAAATTTGGGTTTCAAAAAAAAATTACTAGAAATAATGCAAAACCCAAAAGAATCTAGGTGGCATCGATGTCGGCGGGCAAAACGCGGAGCAGGGGGGTTAAAGACGGCCGTGAAAAAAAATGGGGCCCGTGCCTGGGAGTCATACCCCTCAGTAAGTTTTCCCCATTGAGCCGAATAACCCCATTGAAAATTAATATGTTGGTAAAAAAAGATCACTGGAAAAAGGAAGGGGGCAATACTTCCAGCATCTGTAATTTGTGAGTCCAATTAACGTTGTTTGTTACAGGTTGGGAACTGTGCACCAACATAATTTCTGTGTGCACTCATCAAGAAGGTGTCACTGGGAATTTATTTTTGGGCGCTATATTTATACCGCCAGGTTTTTTAAGGGGAATTAGAAAACAAAGATTAAAAAATTTTTAAAAGATTACGAATATTAATATAGCCAGAAAGTGTCTGGCTATAAATACATTAAAATTACATTTTTTACTATTTGGGAGATATTTTTTTGGGTAGTTTTTCATGAATAACAAAATCTCTGCTGCCACCACAGAATTCACAGAATATATACATTTAATTTTTAGCTTCTTATTCCTTGCTTCTATTTTTCACATGAATCACTTGCAGAACTGCCAGCGTCCGCCAACCATTTCACCCGTTTTTCTTTTAAATTCTGGTTTCATCCCAAGTGTCTCATGAATAAATTCGTCTGACCTGGGGGTTGGCAGTCACCTGGGGCAGCCCTGTGGGGTTCCTGGCAGTTGGTCTGCGCTGTTACGTGGGGGAGTTCTCTTTTCTCTGTTGAGAAACATCCATATTTCCATTTTTATTTCAATGGGATGATCGAAATTTCCCTTTTCCTTGTAGTTAAAGAAAACACGAGAATTGTTTCCTTGGAAAACAGAACCAAAGAGGATACTTTGAAAGAAGTACAGTTTTTCAATTTTGTTTGGAAATAGAAGTAATACAGGGCATAACATGGTATAGTAATTATTCTGATCCCTGGCCTAAGATTTTTCGATGTGTAGTCCTGGATGCTTTTTTGTGGTTTTGTCAATGGATAGTGTATAGCAACAAACCATGTACGAGTACACGGAAGAAGCGCCAGGAACATATTGTGAGACATTTCTTACACGGACCAGAAAATGTCAATAAATGAGAGTCAACCTGCTTTATTAAAGCAAGACGTGGGCAGAAGTGGTTAGAGCGTGATTGATTGATTGATTTATTCGTGTTTCCGGGTGCGTCAACTGCTTAAGTCATTAGTCCCGTTAGTGCAGTGCATATTTTTTTTCTCGGGAGATGGCGGTGATCTTCTCCGCTGGATGTCGAGATCTGGCGCCGACCTACCGTCGGCTAGTAGGGACTCTCTCACCCAGGACTCCCTAACCAGGACTCTCCCACCAACGGGGCACCGCCCCAGTCGGGACAAGCTCTAAGCTCCCGACCGGTCTCCCGGAATATGTGGGTGTGTAGTGCATGTTAGTGTAAAAGTGTGTGTAAGGGGAGAGGTTAGGAGCGGATCGCGCGCGGCACGTGGCCCGTTTGATAGGGTACTGCTCCGGCATTCGCCTGGTGTTAATCGGAGAAACCACGAAAAACTACCGATCAGAGCAGCCGGTCGCTAGAATTGTCCTCCAAACAGCAGCGACCTAGCTGAAAAGCTAGTGTCGAAAATCCTGCCGCCGTCAGGACTCGAACCTAGGACCTCCCGGTTAGAGGTTAGAGGATAGAGCGTGTTCTCAACATCCTTGAGGTAAGTCATGTTGATGTCTGGTCGCAGCGCGCGGCTAGAGCAGGAGCCATTGCGCAGACACCTCGCGCGATATCGAGGACCGGGAGCCCAAAACTCCACGGAAGCACCTTCATTAAAAAGAAACCCTGTATGATGTAAATAAAACTTTAAAAGTACAATTGTGTAAGTGCTTCTGTTCATTATTTGAGAAAACGGCCAAACAAACTCATTTGTAATTCATTAACTAATATGAAGGGGAATGTTAATGATCGGAAATGAAAGCCGTACAGAACTTTCTTGTGGCGAAGAGAAACAAAGTAGATCACCCCTGCGAAATACAGCCCTGCAAGTCAAGGGAAGGGAGAGGGCTGCAGCCACACCCGAAGTAAATTCCCAGGAATCCTGAGTTTTAAATAGACGCATTGTATTACTTACACACATAGTTAATGATAATTATACATTAAAAAAATGAAATTTTTATATTTTATTAATATTTTTATGTACTGTCACAGCATGGTTTCCTGAAATAAATAAAGTATTTTTTACAGAGAGAAAATGAATGTATGTTATAATCTCCATAATCATACTATTATTATTTTACCATTATCATTACCATAAGAACCATTATTTTTCTGACTATTATTTTTACCAATATTCTATTCAAGAGGAAGCATTTAAACGAAAATCAGCAGGAGCACGTTTTAATTACAAAACTGTTTTTTTCACTATGAGTTTTACGTAAAGTACGAGAATAAAAACTCATGCGTCACAGCCTAATTTCCCAGATGTACAAACCCAGTGGAACTGTATCAGTTTACAGCTCAAAGAAACTCGGTATACGCTCCCCTTTTATGAGGGTTAAAACGCAGATCTTGCGAGGGCTTATCTCGACACCCACGCGTCCGTCAGACTTATCAGCGTTTAAAGTCGCGCGTCCGGTTAATAACTCGGCCGGTGGACTAAAACGCAGTTTTGTTTGCAGGACTCGTCTAATCTGAGAGGTCGGAGCGCGACGAGGGAAAGGAGGGGCGTGCGGGAGGGGGGGAAAAGGGGCAAAGGCGGGGGCGAAGGGAGGCTGCGAGGGTGGCTCTGGGCCGAAAGGGAAACGCATTTACCGGGCGACGCAATCTGCGGCATAATTTTCGGTCGGGCAGGAAGATTCTCATCCCGACGCCGCCTGCTTCACAGTGGGCCACTGCCACACAAATTGTGACCAAACCATTTGTGTTGCTGGGCACCAAGCGTGTGCAATTTTCTACATGGTAGAGGTTTCAATGAAAATTGGAACTATATAATACTTATAAATATCTTTTCTACTACTCCAGAAAAGAATTTCAAGAAATACTTGTAACCCCTGGTCATTTTCCCAGAAAATTTTGAAAATACACAGGGCCTTCATTTAAAGTACCCCCCAAATTAAAATATCATAATGATCTCCAAAACCGCATTACTATATCTTGATTCTAATGTATATACCAAGTTTCAGCTGAAAAGATTATAATCTGATCCAGTTATTCGTGACACATCCATCCATACATCCATTCAGAGATCACGATTTTCGGGTACAAAATATCGAATATTCCCCTCCGCTTGTATCAATTTAACATAACAATACACAGCAGCAATATATTCCTAATCTCACGTGTATGCAGAGATATAGCTCAAAAAGTCTTAAACATTGATTTAGGGCCGGAAAATGAGACCGAATTGTTGAGGTGATTCTATTACGTTTACTTCCTACAGTGCAGCATAGAAAGGAAAAACAAGTGGTTAGACGGAAGAGCGGGCCTGATGGACCGAGTCTCGCCACATAAATAAAGTCATTATTATTATTATTATTATTATTAATATTATTATTTTTATTATTATTATTTTTATATGTCGAAATGATTATCGGGGTTGTTTTACTAGTAACCGATGCCATTCCCGTATCGGAGAACGCCAAAGGGTAACAGAAGAACCCAGAAGCAATTGAGGACAATTGAAGGACAACTTTATCATATTTCTCGCATATTTTTTTAAAAATATTGTTTGTGGCAGGAAAATGTATAAACATATTGAATATTTTTGTACTTGCAGTTCTTTGCGAATAGACTCTGATGACTACGCCTTCTTGAATAAATAATTCAATATTCTTTTTTTGCTTCTGATTTTCACAACTGTTCTCAGACGATAGACACAAATGTAATATATTGACGTGCTAAGGGACGGACGTAGAGAAGAAGAACGGCGGGGTTTCCACGACAACGATGGCGATGGTTTTAAATTCATTTGTACTCGTGCACATCCCATTATAGCGTTGAAAGACGAAACTATCGCTAAGGGCTCCGAAATGATTTAATAATAAACCCTAAATGATGAAACTTAACTCAGTAACTCTTTGCCTAATCAGAGATAAAAGGGAAAAAAAATATTTGGTCATTTTGGGCTCCCGTACAATTAACGTGAGACTAAGTTGCAGAGCGTCGGAGAGGAAGGTGGGTGGCATTTAATCAATTTCTTCTTCAGGAGGTGGTCACTGCTTTGGTTTGACTTTGCCTGCCTCGGAGGCTTTACGGTAGGGTGATAACTAGGGGGGAAAAGATGATTAGGACATCGTTCTAAATCCTGACAGGTTGCAGATAAGTAATTAAAATTACTTATTGTAAAAGTTGAATATGACATGCACAGTATTGGGATTTACTTACTGAAGTAGAAAAAATACCTTATCTAAAGATGCACAATTTGAAAGAATCTTATGGAATCTTACTCGCACATCTCTCACTCTCTTCCTCCCCGCCTTCGCCTCTCTCTCTCTCTCTCTCTCTCTCTCTCTCACACACACTCCTTCAATTTTCTTCCTTGTTTTTCACTCTATTCTATGTCACTAATGAGTGATGATTTTGATGACGTTGAAAGGGACTCTAAAGTGGCAGAGAGCACTTCTCATATCTTAGATTGTGGTTACTTATTGAACAAAAAAATATATCTATTCCTAAACGGAATAGGGAAAAGTAAATTAACAGATATGTTTTTTTTGAAGATTTTGTTAAAAAATTACTGTAGTTTTCTTTTCTGTGCTGAACCATAAATAGTATATCATGCATATTCCTGTGACACGAAGCACAGAGGTGGGCACGTTCTCTTTCTAGATGCACTTCCGTACTTTTTTCCCTAGCTTGTCGAGATTATGTTGTTTTCCTCATTCCACTGAAGGGCAATTAAGTGTTATCAATGAGTTTTGCTATATAATATTCTTTAGAACTAACAGGAATTTGAGAATCTAAATTGTCCAAGGATTGCTTACTGTTTGGTCTGGGAAAGGCTTGAAGAGACCAATCAGGTCCAAGCCTGGATGCAACGTGGACTGTTGAGGAGTCGTATCGAAAGTGATCGGGGAGACCATGGGACGATCGATCAGAGGGGCAGTTTAGACTTATTACTAGGGCGTTGACTTTCTTCTGAACAGGGCTTCCAATTGGCAGCTCGCGGTGCCATTTGTTGTGGCCCGCGAAAAGGGTTTTATTCAAACGTCAAATTCCTTTCATCCATGTCCAGCAGTGAGAATCTTGTGCGTCTAAAGGGGAGCACTTCTGTGTCAACATCCTTTTTTGTAAAAATAGTTAAGTTTACATTTAAGATTTTATAGTAAATTTAGAAATTCAAAATCATCCCAATATGTTTCAGCGTTTTGCATGGAACGGCCTGACATCACGTATGGTTCCATCTCCTCCGAGATAACGATACGGGGTAGTCAGGTGTGGATTACCTAAGTAATGTAAATATGGCCCGCAACCTAGTAAATGTTTTAGTTGTAGCCCTTGAGGCCTTGAAAGTTGGACAGCCCCCGTTTTAGAATATCGATGCGACCAAAAGAATTACATTATGCAGAAATTTAAGACAGTATTCACAAAGTTGTGCTTCAAGAAAACTGTATGTGATAAATATGTTAATCTTTATTGTAGTGCACGAACATGGATAGCAGATTTAATATTACAAAAAAAGAATATTGTAACGAAAATTGGCATATAGTTCTATTTTCACGCAATGAAATGGTATGAAGATTCCTTTTTTCTTAAAGTACAAAACAAACCACAATAAGAACATATTTATGTCAATTTTTCGGGGAGATGGGACGGATTTGTGGGAAAAAGGTAACTCTACGTAGTAAAAAATTTTTTTGACAAAGTCCATATACATCCGTTCCCGTATATTAGCCTGTCTTTGTGCTTTCTATTATTAGTTCGTTGGATTCACTTTGACATGGACACGGGAGGATGTGAAGGAATGTTTGTAAAAGAAACAACAAATGCAAAAGCAAAGGTACATGTATTGCTTGCCACACCAGAATGAGAAATCAAAATATAGAATATACAATTTTATTCTCATAACAAAAAGATAAGACACAAGCACCTATAACAAATAAAAATAATTTCAATATTTTGAAAGGGCTCATTACAACGTACACTTCAGAATTATCTTCATTGTGTTTGCTGACAAATTATACCTAAAATAGAAAGTATTTGTCGTAAAAAGAAAAGAGGACGTGACATGGGAACTGGACACTATTAAGTAACTATGGAGACTACCGTCTTTTCCTTTCCTTTTCCCACCACACTAAACATTCTGCTCTTTTTCGACTCTGTATCGCAAAGCAAAACATCGGTTTTAACGTTATTTAATCAATCGCTGTATAATCCAATTTCTGTCTCTTCTTAGAAGTAATTTAGCGGGTCTCTCATCGCCCGTCTGAATGTTTTTCTCCGTTTCTCCTTTTTGATGGCACTGCTGTAGCTCGCAACAGAGCGTTTCAAGAGAGTTTCATCCTGCAACTTATCGGCACCTGCGAGAATTATATTGAACCTAGATCCACGTATATTGCCGCGCAAAAATGTACTGCTCGTGAGTAGGTCTTTTTCTCTTCTTCTCCATGGCTCCTTTACTAGCTCTGCAGCCAACGGACTTACCACCCGGGACGTTGCCACCTTGCATCGCACCCAAATGCCATAGAAGTCTCCAACTCTCAGTTGCTCACTCTGTAAATCACAGCCTCTAGCAGGTTCCGCCAGCAGAATGACTCGACCAAGTTCCATTCCTCTCCGAAAGATTTGAATGCTGCCATCTTTTAGATGACCTTCTTTTTCATTTTGATATTTTCTGATCTTCTGCAATTTCCCTGCAAGCTATTCTGAATTTCAGTACGCTGGAGAGCATATCAAATATTGATCCCCATCTCGTCACAACATCAATAACAGGCTTCGTTAACCCAGTTCTCTTTAAAATTGAGGCAACTGTGGGCGTTCGAAGATATTTGACTAGGCTTCTAGTAATCAAAAGAATCGAGTAATGGGCTCATTTAATGGCATCGTGCAACCGCGAGCTGTGGTAGAGCGGCGCAACGCACCCCGATGACACCGATCTCTTGTGTTACATTCTTCAACATAACACATTCAATGCACGGCTTCATGGAAGGTGTTTGACAACAGAAGCTTAGAAGCTCACTCTCACTATTGTTGCCTGTGCTGTCTTCTGGAAGGTCACCCGCGCCGCTGATGCACACGACGTTGTGGAAATTAGTTTCTGAGATGTCATCATTATCACTATCGACGTACTTTAACAACTGCTCAGAGAAATTTCCTCAATTTCGCTTTCTTCCAAGAAATCTGAACAAAAAGAGGGAAAACCCAAAAGCCCTTTTTTAAATGGAAATGAAGTCCTTTATATAGAAAGAACTTGTTTTGCAAATTATCCATTCTTGTCGGAACCTGTCTACAACGAACAATATAAAAATAAAAAGAAGTTGAAGAAATAATTTCGAAAGAATATTTTGAAAAGTGAATTAATTCATTTATAATTAATGTTTAATAAAAAAAACGGACTCGCAGCTGATCTCATTACAAACTCGGCAGTCATGAGCCTTGACTTCCCAGGAGTTATTGTGGCTGATAAATGAATTTTCAAAGACCTATTTCAGTGTGGGGACGAAGCCTCTACTACTTTCCATACATCTCTATTTTTCCTTATCTCATTTCTCGCAACGCATCTCTCAATGTAGTCTGTTGCTGCCTAAGTGGCACATTTATTTCATTCCTGCTGTTATGCTCATATTCTGTTTATGGGGCATTCTGCATGGCTATGGTACTTGTTTTAGGACGACAGCTATTGTTTGGTGCGGAAACCAATAGCTTGCTCACGAAAAGCTTGGGTCAGGTTAGCCCCCGGGGAGATGACCATCCAACAATCGAGTAAATGTGTTCCCATCGATATAACGGTCGGCATTACTTTCGCGGTCGCGATGAGTAACGGAGCCTATCGGACTGTTACCCCCAAGTCCATGGGTTCAAACCGTTCGATGTGGATTTTTGGGTGAAAGCCCTCATACGCCTTCCGTCGGAGGAGAAGTATAGCCGGCTGTCACATGTTAGTAGATTTACAAATTTCAAAGATTGTCAAGCCAACATTATTTAGCTAATTCAAATTGCCGTTCATCGTCAAGTAAATTTTCTTTTCCCAGTGGTGAACAGCGAGCGAAATTTGCATGGTCAGACGGAAGAAGTTCATGACCTGAGTCTTGCCACGTAAAATAAAGCATCAATTCAATTCAATTCAATTCAATTATAAAGCTGAAACGCGTGCTTGTAATAATTGTTGATGTAGGTTGAATTAATTAACAAAGAAGCCCTAGTATAAAAATTAAACAAACCATTAAAGCCACTGCTCATAATAAATGATGAATTTAACATACGCCTGTTTATGAATAGGATCTCCAGAAAGTTATTTTTCTAATTTTGGGGATTGATGAAGCTCATCGCAACAGTACTGGATGTACCTTAAGAAAATTAGGTTTTCAATATTTAAGAACCTGAATGTGTTTTGAGGTTCGACATTTGACTTAGCGTGACTATTGTAAGGATTTTTCAAGATAATGTCTCTTTCGAAGTATTTTAATTTTGGAGTGTTTATATTTTGGTTAAAGAGATTCAATGGTTGTTACTTATTTGTCAAGTTGTAACTTGAAAGGGTAAATTTCCCATGAGACGCCAACACGCACTATAAAAACAAATGCTGTTGTTGCAACAGACCAATTGTAAAAGTCTATTTTTGTTTCAATAATCTATCAGCGCATTTGGAGAATATTTTAAGTACAAAATTGCTGCAAGATGCATAAGACTGTAAATTACTCCACAAAACATGATTTGCAAATATTCTGACACAGACCGTTATTCATCCCAGCGGTTCATTTATGAATGTATCACACGCTGTGCAGTAATTTAAACTTTATTTCTGAAAATGGATCATAAAAACGTATAGATATAGTGAATAAAACTAATTAAGATATATTTTTGAAATATATATTTTATGAACGAATTTTCTTTATAACTCGAATCCAATGAAAATAAAATAAATTTTATTCCAAATCATTGGTCAGTTTGAAAGCCATTGAGAAATAATAGATATCCGATCACATGCCGATACGGAGAATGATTTTATTACTGTACTAGTTAATTGCCTTCATGATCCCAATATCTTG
The DNA here is from genome assembly GCA_964035755.1 of Teleogryllus oceanicus. Lineage (NCBI taxonomy): Eukaryota > Metazoa > Arthropoda > Insecta > Orthoptera > Gryllidae > Teleogryllus > Teleogryllus oceanicus. The sequence continues at coordinate 85,496,951 of CAXIVR010000002.1, read as the reverse complement.
ACCAACACTCACGCCAATCGCATTAAAACCTGCCAATGCCAAATTTGATTTTAGATGTCTCTTTATGGTTCAGTATTACATTACTTTCAGTGTATGGCAGATACCTATGATGGTTTGTTGAAAGTTGATTCGCATGTTTTTTCAACGATTTTTGTAACTTGATTTTTTAACATTCTCCGTTCTCTTTCATTACTTTGACGTTACTTTTCAAATGATTTAGTAAGTGATTGATTATATATATATATATATATATAAAATATATATATATATATATATATATATATAAAAAAACCCAAAGATCTCAGATTATAGACCGTAGAGAGAACGACGCAACACAGCTTTCCGGAGTTTTTCATGACTAAAGATATAAACTAGTGATGCTAACAACAGCGCCGCATTTCTTATTATTTGTTACTCAGTTAAAGTACAATAAATATATTGCAAATATGAAAATCTAATAATTAGCCATTACTTTCAACCCTCTTCATCAAACTGCTTATAGACTATCTATTTCCTAGAAGCTTCTAAACTTCATTTGAACTTGATTGAAATGAAAATAAAATCGACAAAAGAGTGGGATAGAAGAGCAAAATTACTTATCAAATAATATTTTTTGCGACCTAGAGTCTGGGTAAAACTAAGTTCAATATTTTTTAAATATGACATTTTGATCTGTTTATATTCGAAAATTTAAAGATTTAGAGAAAATAATTTGTGCCTACAGATACATCAAACACAAATTATATATATATATATATATATATATATATATATATATATATATATATTGTGTGTGTGTGTGTGTGTGTGTGTGTGTGTGTGTGTGGTGTTTATACACACAAGGGGGAGTCACGTAACTTAGCACCTGTAATTTTGAACGGTTGATGTTAGTGCAATGCCGTTTTCGAAAGTGCATGAGGAATGGGGGTAATTGATGCATGTGTTTGTTTCACTTGTATTTAATATATCTTGAGGTAAATTTGTTTTTCAAATGGGACTATACATATTTTTTAGTCTATCATGACGACCGTAAAAAAACGAATCCCTTGATTAGTATATATTGTCATGTTACATAAGCATTTTGGGGTATTTTGTAGTATAAACGACTCGTGTTTAATATATATTTTAAATGTAAAATTCCCTTTGTCTTTTCCCACAAGAACGTTTTATCCTAATATAAGAAACGATATACTTAATTATACTACAGTTATTGCATCGGAGGTTGTCCATCAACAGTCTTTCCTCGACTTGGAAAATGTCAGGAGCCGACCCGCTCATTGCCGCGAGCCAGAGAGGGCACTGTTCTTCCTAAAAACCCCAAAACATCAGAACTTTTATATCATCCTCTTTTTTCTAACAAAACAATACTATTTCCGCCTCCGCTCGGTCATTTTCCACATCCTCCTCTTCACCTAGCGAAACGACCTTTAACGCCGGTTGTTTGCTTGTCATAAAAAACCTCTCCACGATAGTCTATTGACATCCCTATATTCTACTTCACACAAAAGACATTTTATAAACAAAAAGACTCATTTTGGGATATCACACTAACATATGACGATATGATATCATTGCATTCGTTTTTATGCTAGTCATAATAGACTAAAAAAATGTGTAATACCAGTTAAAAGATAAGTTTACCTCAATATCTCGAAAGATACAAATGAAGAATAGAAATGAAAACGTTTTAATTAGCCTCATTTCCTCATGCATTTCCGTGAAAACTGCATTGCGATTACATCAACCCTTCAAAAGCTGGAAGAGGTGCTAAAACACACAACACACACACACGTTTTCTTGAGCTTTGGAAAAGCTTCATAATAGCATTTGTTGAATTCAGAATAAATGATAGTAACGAGCATTGTTAACAAAAACAGATGCCCAGAAATGTTTTCTGTGTGTAATAGAAACCATTTTGCATTGAAAAACCCAAATAAAGATTTGATATAATCGCATAATAACCTGCCGTCAAAATAAAACAATCCTCCCAATCCCCCGCATCGAGCGAAGGAAGGGCTAAAGAAAACGTGCGCGGATAATATATACACACCTTCATAGATATACAGTAAACCCTCGTTAGTGCGAACTCGCTTAACACGAATTTTGCCGTAACACGAACAAAACATCGATCGCGGTAAGGGATCAGTGTAATACGGACATTTTGTAATACTCGGATAACTCGAATTTTTATAACACGTACTCTGATTATTTCGGTCCTTGAATTTGTATTAATGAGACTTTACTGTATTTATTTCTTACATGATCCTAGATACTGTAAAAAAGTAATTTAGCCAACAGCCTGGCCGCCAGCCGCCCGACCGACCGTTACTCTCGGTTAAACCCCTACCGTTTACGGCACCCGACCACCGTTTACGGGAAGCCAGGTGAAATTCTACATGCTGGTGGGAAACTGGCCAACTTTGAGCATTCTATTTTAATTAATAATTTCCAAATTTCTAAATAAAAATACTTTTGTAAATGTGTAAAGCACCAGAGAAGCCACCCTGATCTAGTGGTTAATACGCTACCTTCATAAAAAGATAAAATGACCTTTCATGTGAATTTGTTCCTACATTTGTGTGTTTTCACTCTGACTGCATTAGACTACATAACAATGCAAGAAAAATGGAAATATGTACGGCTATAATGGTTTTAAATTTAGATATTTGCATATAAATGGAGCTGAAAGAGTTATTATATTGTAATTACATTTAAAATTCAATCTTGTATTTGTATTGTCATTGTTCTGGGAACTCGTGCTTCTGAACTCGAAAATGCAAATGAATCAAAATTATATTTATCTTTGAGTAGTGCATTGCATAAAATAAAATTAAGAAAATTGCTTTTTCAAACATAATTTTTGAATAAAAAGTAGATCAATACCAATTTTAAAGAATATTTTATTAATTTGAGTGAGTTGTTGTTGTACATACAAAAGTCAAGGTATTGTTTCTGCTAGAGAAAGTTTAAGTTCTTAAACTACTAAGACTGCTAAGAACTGTAGGTTTTTAAAAATCACATTTTTAACACTTGTAATATGAACTATAGGAAATCCTGTTGTAGGTTTGTAAGTGTTTTCGGATTCATGCAGTCAAGTTTTTGTTTTTCAGCACTAAGAAAAAACATTTTGAATGATAATTTTAATATTTTGCGTTGACGATTGGTGAAAGTGAACGCATTTACTGATCTTGTTGATTGTCAATAATATTTTCACTACTGACCTATAAATAATTTTATTTTTAACTCTTAACGAACGTGTTAGCAACACGACGATTTTCTAGACCGCACGTCATCTTGTACCTACTAAAAGTTTTACATAATGACCCGCTTTAGACTGTTTATACATACCTACATTATACAATTTAAAAATAAATTAGCTTTCTAGCTATTTATGACTTCTGCTAAAATAATAGTATTTTCTAGTATGTTGTACAATTGTTATTATTAGTAACAGTTGTAGTAATAGTATTGTTATAATAATAATAATAATAATAATTATTATTATTATTATTATTATTTATATTTATGTGCTGGGTTGTGTAATTAAGTGGAGGGAAAGGAATGTGGAAGAAGTGCATCACAGTTGTGTTTTACACTGTAGTAAAGTGAAGTGGAGTAAGTCTTGCGTGGTGAAATTATTTACTATTTATTATAATTTTGTTTTAATTAATAATAGTGACATACCAATATGTGAGACATAATATAGTACAATATTTATTATAAACAGCGTAAAATTATAGGGATAAATATAGTGAATATGCCAGCAACATGGTAAGAGCGTCGTCAAGATCAACAATCTTCATGCAGTGACAATCGCGGAGACGGGTAGTTCATTTTGTAAGAAATTTAGGGATAGGCTAGGCACGGAAGTACATCAAGTTTTGTCTGTAAAAGAAAACAATCGAAAAGATGAAGTGAGTTTTGAAGGATTGAAAGAATATGATAGGCATTCATTCTGACTGATGCCGTGATGTTGAACGGATCGTGGGCAATTAATGTTAGGAGTTTTTTGGGGGCTTGTAAGCATTTATTGGGAGTAGTTATTGGTAGAACTTTGAATTTGAATGCTATGTGTGGACAGTAAAACTTAAAATATTTCAAGTGAACGAGTTAGAAGGACATCGAGGGCTTAGGCGAATTTATGAGTAACTGGGCTGGAATGCTAACAGCAGATAGTTTGTTGATCGTTGAGTATTCAGCATACGCGTGGATGAACTTGAATCCGTAAATTGGCGAACGACTTAGACTTTATTAACTTGCGGAAACAGTGATGAAGGGTTTTTGAAGGTGTGCTTCTGCAAAAAAAGAAGAGAGAAGATGGTATCTGGACCCGAGGACAGCGACGTCGGAGAAGAATGAAGATAATACAAGAGGCACCGTCGTCCAAGAGCGCGAAGACGAATACTACATTTTAAGGTTGGGAAAAGGTCATGACCAAGGTCTTTCATATTGTACAGAATTATTAAGTACCAAAATTGTTTAATAAATTTCCATGTTTTGTGAAATGAATAATGATTCTCATTGAGCCCAAATTTAATAACGACGTAGCAAGATAGAAATATTTTTGCTTTTTAGATTCCTCGACCACTCTGATAGATGGCAGATCGATAATCATCTATTGAAAATAATTATTTCTATGAAACCCATCGCCAGGTTGGGAAACTAATTTATTTATAATCAGAGTTGAAGGTTGACTTGTAGATAGTATTAACGTAATCTTTTCTGGCGCCCATCATACAAATTCGGGAAAGGATTACGTTGGAATAACATCAATAAATCATTAATATATTCAGTTTATTTCAATATTTTTCGTAATCTTTGTTGAAATGTGAGCTTAATGCATGTAAAGTTAAGATATTCTCTTACTCAAGTTACCTACTAATTGAGAATTAATAATAAATCTATATAGCAGTGACGAACATGATCCATGAAGATTTATATTTTGAGGGTTGTAATAGTTACAGTAAATATGATTGTAATAATTTTGAATTTAGCGACTTTGTGTTTGTTTGCTTTTTAAAGAAAAAATCACCGATTGATGACGAAGAATACTATATTTTGAAATTGTAGATTTTAATATGAAGAGAATTTGAAACGGGTGCCGAAACAAATTATTTTAAGGAACTATTTGAATAGGATATAAATGATGATTCACATTAGTATTGTGGTTTTGAATACTAGGATATTGGTTGTGGGGATGGGGTCGATTTGCGAAGATAGTTGTTGATGATGGCGCATAATTAAAATTTGGTATTTCATTCTTTTTGAGAAATTTCTATCTTTTCTAGTGAGCAAATTTTATTAAAATAATGACAGTCGCTTGTTTGCGTGTCTTTGTGACTACGAGGTTTGTTAGAGTATTTATGGTTTACACAGAGTAATACCAGACTGCGCTTTACATTCAGCAGTTAGATGATTTTGGGCACATATAGCATAGCTTGTTCTTACTGTAACCAAAGTTCTGGCATTTTGGACACTCTTTCGGTTTATTGTTTTCGTCTCCATTCAAATTTTACAATCTAGTTCCACAATAATTAAAAAAAATTATTGCTATTTTGTAGATTTGAGAATTGCACAATTCTGATATGAGCTTAAAGACTTCAAAAACTATTTCAAAGAACGGGGTTTTGAGCATTTAAGGTTTTTTTGTTTACTCTGAAGGTAGAGGATTTTCAAACAAACTTGAAGAATATCAATATGTAAAATAATTTTGGTTCTTAGAAATTTACACGAGACTAGTAAAATTCCATGAATTCAAAACAGTATTCTTCCACAATGTGAAATATATATTTATGTATGGCAGATTAACCGCTTACAAGTTTATTTTGGGTTTTTAAGCAAAAAAACCTTTTAGTTAGAAATAAACCATGAAACGTTTCTCTCATATTTGAAAAGACAAATTTGCTACATAATAGATTATTTATCGTAACAAACCCAACATTTAATTTTTTCGCTACTTTCCGATGAAACGCCCTTTTATGCGCTTCCTTTGCTAGGGGTGATCCATCCCCGGGGCCCTCCCACCCTCGTAGCGGCGCCTCTGCGGGGTCTAACGGCGCCGCGACGCCATTGGCTGTTGCTACCGCCGCTTCGCCACTGCCGCCAGCGCCCCACCGCCTCCACCATTCCAATCCCTGCTGTCCCCTCCATCCTCCCCTCTCATAGTCACCACTGCTGCTAACGCCACCTCAGCTCCGCTTTCTGAAGTATACTTCAGGAGTTGGTTTTTCGTCTTGTGATGCCATGCATACTACTCAGATGGATATTTCTCGATAAGTTCGGTTTTGATTTCGCCTTCAGCTATGAATTCGCAAGTTCTTGATCACAAGTAATATTTTTACTTGAGGGTCACAGGTGATTGATATTGCGGTTTAGATGCTTCTAATGTATAATAAAGTTCTGAAATCTTTTGTTTCTAAATTCACTTTTATAGTGATGGCTTATAGTTCTGAATATAATTTTCCAGGGGCTATTTTTACCTACGAATTCGGGATGATACGTCAATACGGTAGACGTAGAAAGGGGGGATATTTACTGTTCTGAGGCAACGAAAGCGTTGGCTAGTCCATGGTCGGACAAGACACTAAATCTATTGCTAGTACTTTTAGGCATTGTTTAAATCGGCAAATTGATGGATCTTCTTGATGAGGTACTGAGCTCTTCTTTACTACTCAGTTCTGTTTGTAGTTTCCCCTGCACGGAGAACAGTTGAGCGTTTTTTTGTGCCTCTCTTTCGACGTCGTCGAGGCCGTGGCTTAGGAATTGCCTCGCCAATGATTTGTGCGGTACAGGGTTAGTTTTTTTCAAGATTTTTTTGGGAGAAAATAAATTTTTGTTTTTTAAGGCAATGGGCCCCCGAAAATAGTAAAATTGGTAATTGTAACTTATGTATTGGGAATTATGCACAAACTTTAATACATAATTGTGATATTACATGAAAATTTGTTTACACACGTTTCATATTCAATTGATGTTAAGATTTAAAAAATTTTCAATCAATTGATCAAAAATTCAATAAATCTATGAGCCATTTTTCCTCAATTTTTATTTTTTCCTTAAAACCTTTATGGGTTTTATTTTCCTCCCCCTCAAAAATTAAGAGATATTGTAATCCTGCGCCGAAAAATGACAAAATTTACTCAAAAAACCCCGTATTGTAGGCCCTGGTAAAAAAAAAATATGAGAAAATAATGTTCCTATGTAAAGTAAATTATTTCCCTTGGGATTTTGGGATCTTGATTTTGAAAGATTGATGGTAAAACGTCTGACTGCCCGTCTTTTCGTCCGCCTGGTCAACGCCACCGCCAAACCAATAAAGGATTTTCCCCAAAACTGTTATTTCTTAACAAACCGTTTGGGAGTTTCAAACAGATTTGAATATTTCGATTTTGAGACTTTTCAGGAAGCCTCGAACACAATTTCAAACTTTTCTAAAAGTCTCCAATTTTTGATTAAACGCTATCCTGGGAATACCGGAAAGAATCCTTAAGAAATTGGTCAGTTCTCATGTTCTTGAAATCCCTGATTTTTTTAAAAATTGAAAAGTACGAAGAAACATATGCTAATGAACCAAGAACCTGATGCTGGTCAAACGTTATTTCTTACAAAAGAAAAAAAATTACGAACTCGTGAATTAAAGCTAAAGTATTTCGCGGTTTCAATTTGAAATTTTTCCAGTTTCACGTCTTTTTTCCCCGCATATTAATAAATATATTGTCTGTTACATCCGAGATGAAAGGAATACCTATACTTTCGCCTCTGATTAAAAAAGCTCCTCCAAACATTCCAGGTCTGTTCAAGCCTTTGAATATTGGTTATTGGAATTTGTATAATAAGGGTGATTCTCTCACTGCCGATTTACATCGTCTCCATTGATCATTTGCCATTGCGTGGCTTTTTGGATTTACATTGGGGCGTTCCACTCGTGCATTAATATTTTCTCCAATTAAATGCACTTTCGGGAAACAATCGAATTTTTTTCAATTTGCATCTCTAAGAAGCGTAACGAAGTTAAACAATTTTTTTTGGACTTTTAAATAAAAACACAAAACGAAAAGGGGAAGAAAGAAAAAAAAATAATTTTTTTGCGGATATTCAGTTATTACCTTACGTTCTGTGTAAATTTACGAGCTTGTTTGCATCATTTATTCCAATTAAGTCTATTTTGCTTTTTTCAATGTCGTATATTGCCACGCCCCGGGAGTAAGAGTCCGTAAAATGAAAATGGGCCCAAACACAGAGTGAATTCCCACTAGCTCCAACTTCCTAACAATCGTTTGTCACGCTCCAGTGCGGGGCAATCAGCAGGCAAAGAGATCGAGAGAACAAAAAGAAATCTATGGTGAGCTCGAGGATTGGAAACCCCATGGCGACAGTTAGACACCTGACTTTGCCCAATTCAACTTCACGGGAACGAGGTGAAGAGGGAAGAGAAGGACAAAGATGGAGAGGAGGTGGTAAAGGACCAGGGAAGAAATGACCAGAGAGAAGTGGATGGAACAAAAATAAAAAGAACGTCTCACGAGAAGAAAAAAGGCAACAATAGAAGAGAGGGGGAGAGATTGAAGATGCAAAAGAAATGAGCAAGAAAGTGAAACGAAATGTGATTACAAAGGAAACTAGAGGGAAGATGAAAACAGACAGGGGGAAAAAAAATGGAGGATGAAGTAGGAGAAAAATTGAAAAGAGTATAACAAGGAATGAGGTAGGAAGAGAAAGAAAAGAGAAGGAGCTGATGGGGAAAAGTTGAGGAAAAGAGAAAGAGAAAAAGCAAATCAGATCAATGATGGTGCGTGGGGGCCCATGAAAGGGGATCAAAGGCGTAGCCTGGCGTGGCGTGGCGTGGCGGGGGCGGCGTGACGCGGGAAATGCCAGGCGCGGGCGGCGTGCGTGCTGGTGGGGGGGCGGGGCGGGGCGGGGCGGAGCGGCCGTCGCGTTGTCATTCAGAGGCGCCCGCCGCTGATTGCGCCCGCAGGCGGATCAATGGGGCGCGCCCCTGGCGCTGACGTGCCGGGGGCATCTGCATGCCCCGCGCGCCCGATCAACCGCCCCTCCCCCCCCCTACCCCGCCCCGCCCCGCCCACTCGCCCTTCCCCGCCGACGCACCGCGCCGTCTACCTGCGCCTGCCGGAGTCCCACGGGATTTCGACCGCACCGCCATCCCTGAAATCCATGATGTGGAAGTGGCTCCCCAAAGCAAGTGATGCCATTCCACGTTCAATCAACCTCCACTAGCTCAAGAGCTCTACGTAAACCTTCCCGACAAATGTTTATTCCACGACTAAAAAGCAACAATTTTGTTGAAATTTAAAAAGTTTTTTTCTGACTTGTTAACGAATATGTATATTTATCAATTCTAAAATAAGCAGACATTTAAGTTAACGCAATCTTCAATTTACAGCAGATAAGAAATACCGCCGCACCTGGTCATAACATTCAGGGCACTCACTGGGAAAAATAAATTTAATTATCCGACGCGTCCGGAATCAACTCACTCACGCGAAAATAATTCAGTGATAGTCCCCCTAAATTCATCTAAAATATCCTTATTTTCTTTTTAAAAAAACACCTAACTACCCCTTGGGTTTCTTCTCCCATTTTTATAATTTTACTAATTTTTTACGATCCCTAGTATTCGTTTCTTTTCTATTTCTTTATGTATAAACACCCATTTTCGACACTAGCTTGAGCTAGGTGAATTCAGTCGCTGTTCGGAAGAGAATTCTAGGCCGGCTGCTCTATCGGTAGTTTCCCTGGTTTCCGACCAACAAAAGGGGAATGCCGGAAGTCCTGGCAAACGTGCCATGGACCGCGCGCGATCTTCCTTCTTCTTCCTTGACCTATCCTCGCACCTTACACACACACACACACACTTCTAACATGAACTACTACACACATGCCGGGAGACCGGTCGACTTGTCGTGCCCGGGGGCGGTGCCCGCTGGGGAGATACTTGGTTGGGGAAAAACCCCACTAGTCGACGGTAGGTCGGCGCCGATCTCGCCATTCAGTGGGACCGCCACCCCCAGATGAAAGCATGCAATACACTTATGGGACTAATGACCTCAGTAGTTGACGCGCCCGGAATCACTAATCAATCAATCAATCAACCTACCGCGGGGATCGAGTGCGCTGAGGCGAAGCACCCGGGGGCGATTGCTGGGAAACGGTCACGGAGGTCCGGGCGCCCCGCCCGCCCTGCCCCGCCCGCCCTCCCCCGCCCCGCCCGCCCGCCCGGCCCCGGGACCTCCACCCACACGACGCCCGGCGAGAAAGGGGTTGGGCGCGGGCGCCTCGATACAGCGTCGCTTTAATGGGCAAGGCTTCCCTGTCGCTCTTACATTCGCGCGCAGAGGGGGCCCCTTTCAGAAAGATGGTCCGGCGCAAGTGATAGCTTTGTTTACTGCGAGGACGCTCGCCTTGGGTGCGAGCGGCTTCCCGGAATGTGAATAATATTCAAACTGCACGCGAATTATCTTTCGGTGCAATTTACGGTTTTCTGAAGTGGCGCTGGGAGTAATTACTTTTTGGTAACTTCAGTCTGAAAAATACTTACACTACTCTACGGAGGTGGAAAAGTGCCAGAAGGATGATGCAATCCAAATGTATCGACAATGTTACGTTTAAATATCGTCAGATATCGTTGTTGGGAGAATCTATGCCATTGTTGATACGCTTTTGAAAAATGGATAAGGTCATTCCAGGTGAAAAATCTTTCAACTAGATGCTCTTAGTTTTACTGAGAAACGCTTCTCTTCTACACAGCAGATTCTTCACTATTTAGCTACTTTGTAACGTCTACGAAAGTTGTGGTTTAAAAGAGTCGAAACGAGGAAAATGTTTGAAATATTTTCGAAAAAATTCTTTTTACACAAACTAAGGAAAACGAAAATATGTGCACTAAGGAATTGGTGTCATATTACGACAGCCCCCTTCTTCTTTCTTTTTAATAGTTTTATTATCCTTGTTCGACAATCATAATGACTTTCAAGGGTTTTCACGTTACATAGTATAACTATCATTTTTAACTACCTTTCATCATACATGTACAATGTTTGAAGACAATAATTTTGGGAAACTAACAACTAACGATACCCAGGAAGGTCCTTCAGAAAAATCATACAATATTTGGATTAAAAAACAGAAATATGGAACTTAAATTGTTTAAACCTAACTTACAGCTAATTAAGGAGGATGTACTATGTATTTAGAGTATCTTGATTTGATCTGTGGAAAAGATTGGCTGTTTTAAATGATCCCAAAAGAGTGGCTGGGCAAGATGAAAGAGAAGAGTAGAAATTAAAAAAAGGTTTTAAAACCCAAGTTTTCAGGGGTTTTTATAAATAATTCTTTTAAAATTTGATCATTTCTGATATACTATGGAGCTTTTAAAACATTTCTTAAAAATTTATTTTGCAGACATCCATTTTTTGGGAGGTTGAACAGCTCTGAATTGCACGGGTTCTGCAACGGAAACAACCTTGACATCGGTCGTCAACATTGATTCAACCCCTGCTCTCCAGAGTCCACTCGGAGCGCTTCAAATCTTGAAATCCGGGTTAGTACCGATGGCAAAAACACTGCGATGAAATTTCAAAAAATATGCATTTTCCCGAGAATTTTATTTTTGATTCTTTTGGTTTGGAAGCCGGTTCGGGAAAATTTTTTTAATATTTTTAAAAAAACGCTTTTCTGAAATTTCCCTTTAAAATTTTTTAATTGTGGTAACTAGAAGGTTTTGGGGCGGGGGTTCCTAGAAATTTGGGGAATTTTTTTACTAAATTAGTCCAGTTGCCGTAAACATAATGTTTCTTAGGGAGTTACCCCTTCCGGGGTAAACCACAAAAAGGAGTTAAAAATTTTAATTGTGATTAGCTATAAATGCATGACCCCCCGGGTACATTTGAGCAGCGGCCCAAATATAAAATGTTCAAATTTGGTAAATAATCGAAAAATATGCAGTTTATTTTATGACTTAAAAAGCCCTTTTTGGGCCTTTGGGGAACCCCGAGGAAAAAAATTTTAGGTTTAAAAATCATAATGACATTTTTG